>BJKM01000105.1:1952405-2071557 GCA_015082035.1 Chaenogobius annularis
GCATAATGCTTTTTCAGGCATTGAATTGTCATTTCACATTTTGTTGTAAACTGCAACACTGGTCATCTTAATAACAGAAACAGGTCCATTTCCTGTTCAAAACGATATCGTCTATAGTCTAGAGTCTAAAATGTTATTTATTCTGTATAATCTAAACTAAGTGCAGGTGCGTGGGGGCTCAGTTACAGGACAATACAGGATTATTCAGTTATTTTTGTTTGGAATAAGGAAATAAAAAAAGTAAAACTCCTTGAACGTATAAGCTAAAATGTAGACATGCTCACTTTAAAAAAATAAAAATAATTAAATGACGGAAACTGAAAAATATAGTAAAGCTTTGACTCTCCACAGAAGTGAACGCGCAGACAGAGCCCACAGCAGCTGTCAATCAAACTGACCGGAGTCAAACATACACGGACCCAACATAACTCAACACAGATGTTCAAAGATGGGTCTAAAGAGCGGAGAGTGAATCCAGACAGTGTCATTCCGTTTCAGCACGCTCCGCTCGTCCTTGCAGTCGTTACAGGCTGAACAGAGCATCTTTGATCACTGATGGTGTCGGAAAAAATATAAAAAAGGGAGTGAAAAGTCAAGGTGATCACGGGCGATGTAGGTGGGCTCGACCAAAAGAGTTTTAAAGTTCTGTGCGGGCAGCTTTTGACATTATGTCCGGATCGTATGGGACTATTAAAGTTAATATAAGGGAATTTCTGTATGACCTCCCAGCAGAACGATGAATGTATAGCTTAGCGCCTCGCAGTGAGTCCTCATGTGCACTGGGCTAAGATTAAACCCTCTTACATTTTTGCAAAGTTGAGAAGAGGCAGAGTTAGTGAGTCAGAATAAAAATGTAACTTTGTAAAATGTTAAAAACAAAGTATTGGTGGATGTTCAGTATAACACCACTGCAGCGTTGGAAGAAGCACTTGTTATTCAAGTGAAAGTACCGATATGAATTAAAACATCTACTTAGGTAAAAGTACTGAAGTATCCCCTTGACAATGTGAGTGAAAAGTATATTATACAGATTTTGAGAACTATTTTGAGAAGCATCAAGAGTAATGAGCGGGAAAACATTTGTACCTGTTTTTATTTGTACATTTTTGCTCACAGTGGATGTTAACACAAACGGTGCTTAAAAATAACCCCATTTTATTCGGTCTCAAACAGTAAAGAAAAGCACTTTTTACTTGCTGGTGTAGATTAACAACGTAGTGGGGTAGAAAGTACTGATCTCAAATGTAGTGACGTAAAAGTAAAAACCATCCACGGGAAAACTACGTAAAGTGAAAAAACATCTACAAATTCTACTTCAGTGCAGTTTGACTTTTGTACTTTGTTGTTTTCCATCACTGCTCCATTGTCACTACATTCTCACAAACAAAATGCTAATCTCCTTATTTCGTTGCGTGAATCAGGTGGACACAACAACAATACGATGACCAGGGAACGTTATGTCCAAGTTAACTTTATTTATATAGCACATTTAATAAACAGAGCCGTTTCCAAAGTGCTTCACAGAAACCAAAACAATAAAAAACAACAAAAGGTAAAACAAGTGCTCAATTTATAAAACAATAAAACCGGTAAAATCAAATCGGAGTAAAAGGATAACGCCATAAACGTAAGTAAAACTAATTAAAATGCATAAAAAACACAGGGCCGCACAACTCACACGTGTTAAAAGCCAGAGAATAAAAGTGTGTAATGCTCAGTGTTTGAATTGCATAAGCCGACTTTCAAACTATTTCTGCATCAATCATCTCTCCCCAAAGTCCACAGCATTGTGTCCTTTTATTGATCCAATAAACATGATGTATTCATAAAATTATAAATAATAGCAATGGCTGTAGCAAAATTGAACATATAAATATAGTTAATATGAAACAGAATTGTGTTATTTGTCTCCATGCCTCTGAGCCTCCAATAAACAACTATTATGTAGGAAATAAAACAACTGGATGTCCCCTTCTGAAGCCATAATCCCTGTATATTTACACGTTGTCTCTCACATTCCGCCCAGACGAATCCTCGCCTGAAGAACTGCACAGTGAAGATGTTCATGTTTACGCAGCGAAGGTTCTGCCTGAGCTGGTGCCATGTTGTTGTGGGTCACAGAAGAACTGGGTCAGCTGATCTAAAGTAGGTCGCGTTGGCACGTCGCTGAACGCCCCCGGTCCGAACACGTGACATTAAAAGTGGCCTCATTAACAGCAGTGCATGGCCTTAGACGTGCGTGCGCCCACTTTATATAGACATCGCGTTCAGAATTAACTACATGAGTCATTCTTTATTTTTAAAATGTTTTCATTTTCCACCTCTTGTTCCCTTTAGGGGCCGCGGGTGACACATACAGGAGCAAAATATACTCAATTAAAAGTAAACGTAGCACATGTGTTTAAATATGTACTTTAAGAGTAAAAAGTAAAAGTATTTGACACAGATTTTGAGAAGTGTTAAAGTGTTAACTGTGGTGGTTTTGTTCAACAGTACCAATTTGAATACATTTACCAATGTTTCTGGTGAATTTTAAGTATATGTTTGTGTTTGCTCAACGCTCGGGCTTGAACTCAAAACCTTTTGGCAGGATGTCACCATGAATGTGCCGGAATAAGTAAGTAAAAATAAAAAAGTATCCGCAGTAAAAATGACTTAGGGAAAGTCCAGATACCTGAAACTTAAGTACAGTACGTTTACGCTGGTACTGCAATACTTTCCACAACTGGGTTCAAGTTCAAGTTCCAGTTGTCTTCATGGTCCCACGACGGCAAGTTAGCTTAGCATCTCTCTCAACGCGGGAAAAAACGATGTAAGCAAACCGACACGGAACGAATATTAGACAAAACCTTAAAGAGAAAAAAAAAAGGTGTGTATCACAATAACCCAGAGTGACAGCACAAGAAACAGAGTCAGGTTTGGTTTACTGATGTTGGTCAGGACAGTCCTTTAGCTGGAGGATTTGACCTGTTGTGCAAACACCAGAACCTTCATGCTGTGAGGCGAGAGTGCTTGCCACTACAAAGAGAAGATAAGCAGTTCATGGATGTTCACTGTACTCCACTTCAGTTTTATTAATGTGGCTTGTTCCAACGGGAAGAGCAGCACAAAAAGTAAAAATAGAAAATCATGCCGAATGGAATAAGTCCAATTAAAATGGGACAATAAATACCACGTACTTTCCCTTTAGCCTACATACTGAAGAGATATTCCCCATATCCCTGAGGCCATATGTCCAGTATTTCACGTTCCCTGGTGGCCATAATCTATTGCATATTATTTCCCCAAGTTCGGCTCTTCCTTTCCTGACTCTGAACTCTCCTGTTCTCACACCAACATCTCGTCCTCTTTCACTACATCTATAAATCTCCTCTTAGGTCTCCCTGCAGGCCTCTTTCCTGGCAGCTCAGCATCCCTCTGTCAGTATCATACTTTATGATACCTATTTTCTACAAAAGAAGACAATACCCAAGTGGAGTATATGGTTTTGTGGTTGTCAAAATCAAAATGCCATTGTCGAAATCATTCGAATTTTCCTAAGCTTCATGTCTGGCTTCATTAATCAGTCATTTATACCACAAAGCTCAATTTCTAGTGGGGGTTCCTCTATTTATCTACAAGTGAAGTTTTCTACCCCTAACAATCAGAAATCTAATTCACTGATGAGCAAGAGCGAGCCGATTCTGTACCGCCACGCAACCACAACGAACTGAAACGATACTTCCGTGTGTTGTGGTCGAAATGGAGAAAAGGCAATTGGCTGAACAGTTTGGCAGATATTAATGGCACCATAATCACTGCAAAGAAATACGATTTATTTATACTTTCTGCGTGGATATGTTGTCGATTTCTGGCCTTGAATGTTGCGGCACAGCTTGAACGAATCTGTCTTTGCCGCAGGTTACAGGTCTCATTCATGAAGCGCGCGTACGTACAAACATTCAAGGTTAAGTTTGTGATCTATAAAAAACACACAACTTGACCAGGAAACTTTGCGTGTTGAAGACGAGCAAGTTTGGGGAAGTTTCCGTTTTTTTGTACGTACGCGTTTAGTCAGAAGTCCACGTGCAGGTTTATAAATGAGACCCCAGATCCGCGGAAATGCGACCACGCTCACGTCAATATACAGAAAACCAAGCGACAGAAAGTGAAAGACAGTGACATATTGCGCATCTTTAATAAATCATCATCAAGCCTTTCCATATAAATGTGCAACTCGACCACACCACCAGCCGCATTTTGTGTCCGTCTCTTTTCCTCCGAGCTGTTTGAACTTCTCCCGTTTTCTTGAAAGACATCCAACACATCTGCCATTTTCATCGTTCATTAAGTAACACAAATAACCCGGAGGCATGAGCAGCAGCACCGGTCTGCGACATGTCTGCGCCAGCCATCGTTTCCTCCGCGTTTGCTCCGATTTCAGATTGAATTGCTGAATTATAAACAGGCTGCAGGGCATACACTGGCATCACAAGGAGCTAACCACAGCTGTCATAATAAGGATGGGAAAGATGGATTTGATGGCATTGTTTTACTCTTTGCGTGGGGCTTCATCACATAAAAAACTGGCATCTTATGACAGTCTGCGGTCTATTGCTTTGTTCCTCTTTGTTCCTGAAATGTCTTCTTCTTGGCCAATTTGGCAGTGTTGCGTTTCTCAAAATGTCTTTTAGTTATTCAATAGGGGCAACATGGACCCCAAATGGTTGAAATAATATTCTTCTCATGTCGGATTGACCACATCGTTTAACCGTTTGACATCGCAAGTACATACACAAGCAATTATTTCAGCTCCCAAGGTCATTTAGCTCTTTAATCCCCAAATCTTGACAGTTTTGGCAAGCTCCGAGCACGTTTGGCTGGGAATAAATCATTGTTATAGTGAGCAGTGACAGCCATGATCTTTTGTGGCTTCTAAAAAGGTTAAAGTCAGAGGTGGAGAGGATGTGCTTCTTTCTCAAGTTCAGATACGAGAGGAAAGTTTTTGCGGGTGTCGTCTTGAACCAAACGTCACACGCGTAATTTGTTCGATTAGAGGCATTTTTTATGACCAAAACAATATGGTGTTTGGTGGAGACGACAAAGTTATGCCATTTCATGAAACATTCAACCCAAACAATAACGTCACCATGAACTAGGTTTTGGGCCCTCCACCACAAACGTACGTTCAAATCTAAAATCTCAAACTTAGTACAATCTTTTCTTCTTTGGTTGCAGTAGTAGTTGTAGTTCTTGGTATTATAGTAAGTAGTAAGCAGGTGTTGTCACGATACTAACATTTCAGACTTAATTTTCTTACTAAGGAATAAGCTCGATAATATTTTTTGTTCATTAGTAACTTTTTTTAAGATGTTTTTTTTTTTTTTAGATCAAGGACTGGACTGACATATAACAGACATTAGGCAAATGTCATTAGGCATTTGGAAATGGACAAATTTGAACGACTGTGGACCAACTGGGACTTTTATTTGAATTACCGGTCATCTTTTTCGTGATTGTTGGTAGATGTCTTTTTGTAATTTGTATTTATGTATTAGTCCTCCTTTTGCTCTCTGGTTCTGTGTTAGAATTTATTTTTATTTTTTTAAATCAACAAAAAACAAAAACAAAAACTTTTTTTTAACAGATTTCTTTCTTGGTTTTTTACCAGTTCTCATAAAACTCAAAATCAGTATAAAACTATTCAGGAAAGGTCAAAATTAATGTATTTCTTTTTGTATCAATACTTGTTCAAATAGGTATCTAGTTATTTAATAGTATTGAAACACATACATGAGTATCATTGACAGAAGGAGTAGTATTATCCACTTTTATATTTTTTACATTTTAATTCATTGTCATACTTCTTAACAGAAATTTAAATAAATGTTTTTTGTTGATTTTATGATTCCTGTTGTCAGAGGTATTTCTTGCATAGTTAATCTCTTGTTAAAACCCAAATGCACACGCTGGCAAACCAAATAAAGCTTCCCTCTTTAGCACTGGAACTTTACGAGCAGATTTTGCTCCGCTGGCTTTGACCAGGTGTGTTTGCTGTAACCCACTCATCCGCTGCAGGCTGTTCACTCCAACCACAAACACTCACACACAGATCACTGCACCGAGACATGGCTCCTCACTGTTATGAACCGCTCAAAATGTCTTCATCAAAACAGTCAAAACATCTCGCGTTTCATATTTCACAAGCCGAGCCGCAACTGGTTAAGCAGCGTAATCCTAAACCACCACGGAAATCAAACTGAATTCATTTTCCCACAAAACGAGCGGATCAGCCTCCAACGAAGGCCGTGTCCTGGTCTCTGTCGGCGGAGGGGGATTCTGGCTCCGTTTCGCTCAACACAAAGTGGCACGTGAGCAGCATCAGATTTGGGAGCGGTGGTCATTGATTTCATTGTTCCGTTTCCACAGGCTTAGATCCGATGGGGTTAGTTTGTGTATTCGTCAAGTCAATAAGGTTTGAACGATTTGGAATGATATCCTGGCACACATCATGGAGCATTTGAGTGAATGTAACTATGGATTAGGCTTTGAATCAATGACGAAATCTGGGATTTAACTCTGTTCCATTTACTGTAACTGTCCCTGTCCATTTCAAACCAATCGTGTACCAGTTTTACCTTTGATTACCAAGGGATGCACGGTTAGATGTTAAGATGTCAGTGAAGGTTGTTTTAGATGTGATTTGAAGAGATTTTGTTGAGAAGAATAAGCATACAAACTAAAACTTTCTAAAACTAAAATTATCTTGGAATGAGGAAAAGAAAGCAGTTTGATTAAAAAAAAAAAAAAGATCTAAGTGTGATTCAGCGCTTTTACAGAGATAGGGTGAGAAGCTCAGTCACACAGGAGGAGCTTGGAGTAGAGTCGCTGCTCCTCCACGCTGAGGCGACTCAGTCATCTGTTTTGGATGTCTCTCGGACGCCTCTCAGGCCTGTCACACTGGGAGGAGGCCCCCCGGGGAAGACCCAAGACACGCTGGAGAGACTGTGTTTCTGGGCTGGCCGAGGAACGCTTTTGGACGGCTCTGAAAGAGCTGGAAAAAGGGAAATCTGGAGATGCCTGCTGACACTGCGGCCTCCCGGACCCCAGTAAAGCAGAAGAAGATAGATGACAATGTCTCCTTTCATAATGTTGTCTTACTTTCTTAATTGCACATTTGGGACTGGCATAATACGTATTTATATCGACTCTTTTGGGCTTGTTGTCGGGCAAATAAACTCTTCAACTTCACATGCTCATGACAAGGAAACCAACCTCTTGTCTTGGCAGTACTCGGAGTGCAGTTCTTTCGCTCTCACGTTCTCCTTAGTAACAGTGGTGTGTTGTCGAACATAAATCCTGCTCTTTGCTGACCCATGGCTGAGTTTAGCTGGAGTGGCTTCAGTCTGTTGTGGTCTCCTGTGTTTGCTGTGACTCTTGTTAGTGTTTTGCTTGTGTATTTGTAATGTGGTCAGCGCTCACACGAACCCCATGTCTAGATCTGTGGAGGCTGACGGCTTCAAATTTAGGAGCATTCTTGGTGTTTTATGAATGTGTCACTTTAATTTTTATCCAATGACTCAAGTTCCCAGAAGTCTTTGCTGTACACTGTTAAATCCATATGCATGTGAGCGTTTGAGGTTGGGACTGGGGCTGGCGTCGGGTCCAGTCAAACAGACAAGAGGACGAGCCAAAATGTGACCAAGTGCAGAACAGGAAAGCACAAACAAGGAGTGGACAAGGGCAAAGGGAAGGAGTCAAAGTAGTTAGGATGCATTTAAGGAGGCGAGCGGAGAAGTGGGGCCCCTGAGGAGACCGCAGTAACATTGGGGCCCTCAGCTCTGTGCCAGCTGTGCAGTTGTGGTCAGGCTGCTGAGGACATGCTCTCAAACACACATATACTTATCTACGCACGCTGCGATGAGGACATAGTTGGCCCCTGCACTGATTATGTGCAACATGTGACCACATGGACATATTTACTTTTACTTTTTGAATAAAGCGTTAAACTCCACTTTTTAAAAATATGATTGTATATTTAGTTATGTCAGTAATAGATTCCATTATACCTTATATGATCAGATTCTTCGGCTGTAATCCAGATTTAGAACTAGCCTAGATCTAATTTGGATCTCATTTAAGTCCTGGTTTAGACCTATTTAAAGTTCTTGTCTAGTTTATTTTTGGTTTAGACCCACTTCAGTCTTAGTTGAGCCATATTTAGCCCACCTAAATCTGACCTTTTTCCCAGTAACCTATTATCCACATAAGTAACTGATACATATATTTCATTGCTTTGCTCACCAATTTGAACAGAAATCCAATGCTCTGATTATATTAAACTATCTAAACTTTATAAATCTACTTAATAATATTCAACCGCCATGCCCACTTATATTTGAGGACAGCTTACCCACTGGTGCTGAAAGGAGAGCTACCAAACCACTGGCCTGTGTTTGTCGTTCTTCTAGCTTGCCTTTTGTTTCGCTAACCTGTCTGTGTGCACATCTGCGCCTGTGTATATTTACCCATGGTGCACCGGGGCCCGTTTCCACATGTTTTGGGACGGGGACAGGATACTGGTGTGTGTCGCCCTCCTGCGCAGTGCTCCATCATCTCGTCTCGCTGCGTCTGTGAACCATTAGTAACGCTGAACACAAACGCACTCATTAAGAATAAGTGCTCAAAGGTGCAACTGTTATGGACCAATGCAGCAACCCCCCAGAGGATGTTTACCCACAATCCCTCACTGCCCCTGCGCCTTTCAAAAATCATGAGAGGCATGTCTGCATGAGTTAAATGAGTTAAAAAGGTCGAACAGTCAGAAACTTCAACTTAAATATCAGCAGACTCCCGCGCCGACAAGTGCATACTACTGTTGTGTCCTTGGGCAATACACTTAACCCACTTTGTCTGTATGTATGATTGATGTAAGGGGCTCATTTGCAAGCAATTCTGGGGAAACTTGAGAAGTACCTCAGTAATCTCCTCACTGTCAGCTCAGGTAGTTACCAGCTTCAACCTACTTTTCACAGAGGTGGTTAAATCAGCTTTTTCCTATGCTCTGCACCTTGGTCTTGGAGTAATAATAAAAAATATGATTAAATTGGAAGCTGCAGTGACACCTGATGAATTAAAGAAATTGTAAAACATGCGGTGATTGAGAATATGTTATGTTTTTCTTGAGAGGATTGTTTTTATAATGTAATATGATGTGATTTTCTGTACTGTGTGGATTGTGTTGGCTGCTTCCTTTGGCCAAGTCTCTCTTGCAAAAGCGATTCTGAATCTCAATGACACCTCCTGGTTAAACAAAGGTATGAATACAGATTTAAAAAACTTAAGGAGCTATGTCGCAGATTGGTGGCCTCGCTTCGAGTGAGGAATAAATGAGTAATGGAATGTAATGAGTATCTCGAAAGTTGCTATGAATAAATAAATCTAAAGCAGTGGTTCTCAAACTGTGGGATGTGTACTGCTGGTGGTATGCAAGCCCCCGTCTACATTTTTCAATTGTCTCCAATGGAGAACCAAAAAGTGGTTAAACTATTGTAGCAACCATTTTGTTTAACCTTAGTTTAGACATGAAAATAGTCCTGTTTATTACCCATTATGGGTCTGGTGGTACTTGGATTGCCAAATGTTTTCTTAGGTGGTCCTCGGTGTGAAAGGTTTGAGAACCACTGATCTAAAGCATTACTATTATTAACGCACACTACTTAACTAGCATGTATGAATGTGGACTGGACCCAGGCACAGAATAGCAGCCACACTGAATTATTAGAATTATTAGCACTTAATAAAATGTATGCATTGTTAAGTGAGATCAATGCATAGATCGAGCAATCAACAGATAGCTCAATAGATAGATCGATTGATAGATAAAAAGCTCGATCAACAAATAGATAGATGAATAGATGGATGGATAGATTTGTTGTGCTGGATTTTAGGTTCCCATCGAAAACCCACTGGGGCCTTAGTTCTACCCCGGCAGCACCCAAACGCGTCTCCCCAAATAGACACGGTGCTGCTAACAGGCGCTGTGGGCACCCTGTGTTTTCTGAGCGGGCGGCGAGCTGCTGCTGCCGAGGCTATTTTTACCAAATGTGGACTTCCACTGGACTGGCAGCAGTGAGAGGAGCAGGAAGTGCAGAGGCTCAGGAGACGGGGAAGTTCCCTCTTAACGCAGCATTTATCTGAATCTGACAGGCAGGTTTGTAACAGCAAGTCAAAATAAACTTGGGACACAATATAAAATACAAAATTAATAACACATTATCACAAATCAGTAATTTAGAAGAGAGGGGGAAAAAACAGCATAATGTTCAAGATTAATGAATGCCTAATTGCAGGGCTTAAAGGTGCATTATAACATTTCAGTTTTGCCTGGATTGTTCCTCATTGGGAAATGATCTACAATTAATTTCAGTACGGTTCTTTGCATTACTTAAAATAACTTGAAAAATATGCATTAACAATCAAAGACTGGACCAAAAATCACATTCTGACTTATTTGGAAAATTCACATTTTTTACAGACTTATACACTAGATAAAATGTGCCTTCATTTTATTGGATGTCTTCTGTTTTTGTGTTTTAAAATAGAACAATAAAAAAAAAAAAGAGAACATTTAAAAAAGAAAAACATGTATTCTTCTGGCGGGCCTGCTCGCCACTTGACTCGATGCAGAACATTCTCAAAGCAATAACATCCATAGAGTCAAGCAAGTGGCAGACTGTTACATCTTCTTCCTTTTGTTGTGCAATGAGGAGAATATCTACCAGAAATGGAGAAACTAAGTCTGGGCAGCGCTGTGGAGCTGTATCTTATAGCTGAACGTTCCTGATCTTGAAGAGGACCTTTAGAGATTTAATCTAAAACAGGAATTATTATCTCCATCCTCTACATCTTTACCAGGCAACTATAAGCAGATACCTCCCTCGCCCCAGAAGCTTCTGCTATCCTGGCCCATCCCAAGGCAATTTTAAAATATCTCACTTTCAACATAAAATAAGTTGTTCAGTTTCAGAAAAAAAATATGGTTTCACGACATTAGCATCCCAGCTATTTGAATCAGGACCTCGTTGTTTACAGTGGAGCCGCTGTGATCCGGTCTGGGTGGGCTTGTGAAACAACTCCTGTGTTTAGACAAAGAGAAATGTCCATGTGTTTGTTTGTACCATTGCAGTGTGTTGGCCTCCACTTCGAAGAAACAGCCTTTTATTTGGCAAAGTATGCAGCCAACAAATCTGCTGTAACCTCCATAACCCCCCACCCACTATCACCATCTCCTCCCTCCTGCACCCAACAGGAAACGCTAGCAATCGATCGGCCGCATTCAGGCTGTGGTTTTGGTGCATCCAGCTTCACAGACGTCAAGATGTGAGCAATTATGTAAAGGGCGTACGCAAGGTCATGGAAATGTGGACAGGGGGCTCCTCGTTCATGCCCCAAAGTCTTAGTTAAACATGATCAAAAACTTCCAAAAAAGAATGAAAGAAAATATGTAGAGCTGGAAATGTGTGGACCACCAAAGGCAATATTTGAGGGTCCAAGCACTGTCTTTGGTTAAACAGAATCCCAGTGTTGACAAATCTGGGATGAAAGAAATGAACATGAATCAGTCTGAAACTTGAACTGAACCAACAGATCGAAGTAAAGCAAGTCCAAATCAGTTCCAAACCAGAACTGAACCAGGAATAAAGCAGGGCCAAATCTGGTCTAAACTCGACCTAAACCAGGAGTAAAGCAGATCCAAAACAGGTCGACACCACAATTAAACCAGGACTAAAGCAAGTCTAGAACTAAACTAAAAGATCAAAGGTGGTTCTAATCAAATCTGCATCAGTAAACTAGGACGAAAGGTTTACACCAGAACTCAAGCAGAACTAAAGCCATTTTAAATCTGGTCTAAACTCGACCTAAACCAGGAGTAAAGCAGATCCAAATCAGGTCACCAGAAGTAATCCAGGACTAAACTAGGACTAGTCTACACCGGAAGCAAACTAGGACTAAAAGAGGTCCAAATCTGACCCACAACAGAACTAAACCTGGACTAAAGCAAGCCCAAATCACGTCTAAACTAAAGCAGGACTAAAGCCTTTCTAAATTGGGTCTACACAGAACCAACAGAACTGGACTAAACTAAAGGCCTGAAGGAGGTCCAAATCAGGTCTAGACCAGAACTAAAGCAAAAGCCTGGACTAAAGCCAGGACTAAAGTTTAACTCCTGGACTTCTGAAAACAATGAACTGAATCCAAAGAATCCACCACACCCCAGTTTGAGAATCCCTGATGTATTTTTATGAGGATGAGGTCATATTTGGAGCCAGAAGTGCACTCCAAATCTCCACATTGTATTTTGTTGCCTGTCCTCACTTTGCCCTTGAGAAACACGTGCCTCTGAATAAGTCACGCAGGACGGGAGACGGTAAATGTCCCGTAAACTCATTTGCATACGCTCGCGGTTTTCGCCCGGGCGCACAAACGTTGCGTGGCAAATGGATTTCGACATTGCTATATACTGCACTAATTAGGATTTTTCCATTGGTTCCAATCAGTGGCACATATAAACAAATGTGCCGGGTATGCACAGGGTTTTATGGGCAAACACGCCCACGAATACAGTACACACTAAACACACAGAGAAGGAGCCATAAATTATAGCCCTGCCATCTGGGAGCATTAAGAAGCTGTTAATGAATGAGAGCCACAAGTGCAGAGAGACAGCTGCAGCAGAGGAGGGGGGAGGGGGCGGAGCCAGGGAGGCAAGTGGGCGGGGTCAGACAGCAGAGGTGGGTAATTACTTTACTTGGGTCTTTTTTTCCTTTTTTTTTTTTTACTCTACTCATTCTTACGCCCCCATACAAGTTTAATCTTCTTGAATGTAATGATATTTTAAAGTAGTTCTCTTAACTGAGTACAAAGTGTGTGGTTCCGTGTAAATGTGGTTTTTTTGTCTGTACGCACACTTTCAGCAAGACTTCCACATAAAGTTTATAAATGAGACTCCTGATTACTCTGCTCACGTTGAGTCTGTAATGAATGAATTAGGATTTTGTGCGGGAACTTCAAATATTTGCATTTGTTGCTCCTTTTGTTAAAGCGACACCGTGTAACTTTCTGGACGTTACACATTATACCTGCATAACTCAATGGAAATAGAACGTTAAAACAAACACTCTCCATGAAGATACATGCAGTCTTTCATTGACAGTCGGCTTGTTGTTGCTCTTTTGCTGCAGCGAAAAGTACATTCCGCTGGTATCCATCTATCATTTCCATTGTTGGAGTTTTACATCTAAGATACAATGTTTTTTAAAGTCAAATGGTGTGTTGGTGTCACGATTTCTCATTTTAAAGTGCACAGTATTCTTTAGAAAAATCAGAATTCAGGCATTATTTGGACTTGTGTTCCAGGTAAGCTTTACACTTTAGACGTTATGTCCATATGTTTTACTGGATTCTGCCTTTTCACCACACACTCAATACTCTCTCGCTCTGCATTTTTTAATGACTATACTTTTTCTCGCACTTTGGTAATATTTAACAGTTCTCTTGCGTACTTTACCCTCCCCTGTTTTTTCAGGGGCGTGGCCGGACCTGGGGAGCATCTGGACTGCAGATCCACTTTAGTGCGTTGAAATGTAAAAGAGTGAGCGGCACACGTCTGGGGGGAGATGACTCAAACGGTTTGGTTTTGAAGCCAGTGCTCTGTGACCTCAGTATCAAATGTAAATCATATTCTGTCTTTCCATGATTCAAAAAGAGGCTAAGTGTGAGTGCTCATATTGAAACATTTTAAAATAAGAAAAAGGCAAGACGTAAGAAAGGGTGTTGTCCTGGAAATTGGGTGTTTACACAAGAGGAAAATATGAATGGATTTGCACATTTTTGTTGTGGTTGAGCTAAATAACAGGGCTGGCTGTAATACTCAAATATCTACATTTCTTACCCTTTTAACTGTTGACTTTTTAAGATAAGAGAACCTTTATTTGTCCCACAACAGGGAAATTCCAGTTTTGCAACAAATAGTTTTTTGTTTTTTTAAAGCAGTAGAATAGAGATATGCAAAAAAACCAATTAAACAATTAAAAGCAGAGCCTTAAATATATGTAATCTAACAAGAACATTAGAAATTATATTACATTTGTGAAATGGTAAGATGCTGATAAAATGCCCTCACTTTTCCTGCCTTTGTAAAGCATGAACAAAGACTTAATTCCTAGTGCACGAATAGTTAACTAAAAATGATTCAGGATTAGTAATCACTTAACTAATCCTCTAACCCTAATTCCTAGCCCTAACCCTAACCTGAGTAAAGTAGTTCCTAAACCTGAATCATGCATAATAAACTATATGCTCATTAAAAGGCAAATTAGAGTGTTTAGTCCTGACTCTGGCACCAGCAGGAGGCGGACCATCCATGTTTAGTCCTGACCCTGGCACCAGCAGGAGGCCGGACCCTCCATGTTTAGTCCTGACTCTGGCACCAGCAGGAGGCCGGACCCTCCATGTTTAGTACTGACTCTGGCACCAGCAGGAGGCCGGACCCTCCATGTTTCGTCCTGACTCTGGCAGCAGCAGGAGGCCGGACCCTCCATGTTTCGTCCTTACTCTGGTTCATTTGGCACTTACATATCGGACATACAGTACACTTTGGTGCTAGGATTAAGACCTTGTCTAAAATTATTTATTGCAATTTTTTTCTTCCTTCAACAGAGATAACGTTTTGCAGAACTTATCCAAAAATTCCAGCTGTGAAAAAACATCGATCACTTTTACATTTGGAAGCAAGAGCCTACACTTTTCCTCAGGTCGATGACTGCTTTGATTTATGTTTCACCAGTCGAGGCGTGTCTGAGTTTCATGTCCAGAGACAGGAGCACACACTCACACAGTAACACTAAAGTCGTTCATATGAACTATAAACAATATGTACGTTTGAAGTACATTATTGTTGTTAATGAAACACATTATAGCTATGGCTGCTCGTTTTAATGGTGTGTAATAATGCTCTGCTGAAACTGTAAGAAAGAAACATCAAAACTGTATTTAAACAGCTATGAGGGGGTATTTCATCTATACATTAAGAAAGCAATTGTAAGTAAGTTTAGCTTTGGGCGCTAATTAAAGTTTGTTTAGGGGCCCATTGTTTTAATGACCCATTGTGCACTGGGGGTAACAGAGCTTTACACATTAGGTTTTATTAAAATAGCCTATGTTTTTCATTATGTCAGTTTCAAAGCTCTAATGACAGAAAGTTGCTGGATAAAAGTTGTCTGAAAGAAAGCAATAACAATTGACTAACAGCCCACATAGTCTAGTCAAATGGTACATTTGCCTACACAGCTACTTAAGAAGTGAATTCCCGCTGTTCTGCTTGATTATATAATGAAAAAACAAAACAACGTCTGTAATGGGGATTTTAAACCATGTAATGACAGCCAAATGATTAAAAATATGTGAAATCGTATTTGTCTTTATTTTTATTCTCGGTCATATGCATGTGCAATGTGTACAAATGAATAAATGTTTATATATTTACAACGTTTGTGCTTTATACAATCCACAATGTTGTGTTTTTAAATAACTAAAGCTGGGGCACACAACTTTGTTTGTTGTATAAATAAGTACATTGTAAAATCAGCACTTTGGGACAAAATCAAACCCTTGTGCACTGTCTGTTAATAATACAGTATTGTGTTCCTCATCAACCAATGCGTGGAAGTGGAAGACACATTTAAATACCTCCTTCCGGGTTTAGAGGATGAAAATCAGGTACCCCAGGTTTAAACTTGCTACGTCCAACTTAAAAGAATGTTCCTCTTCTTTTATGTTCCTTCTTCTATGCTGCTGTTGCTTGAACCCTGTGGATTCTTGGCCTGAATGGTTCAAAGAAAGTGCACAGACTAATGACTTGCCGTTGTCTATGGGAGGCGCTGAAAGAGGTGTGGCAACAGAAGGTCCAGTTTTCTTAAGTGACCCCCTAATACCCTTCGGCCCTTTCTCTACTGCCCCAGCGGCGGCTCTTCGAAGAGGCCACATGAGTAATAGACTGAACAGAAGTGTGCCCTCCCGGACCACAAAGCCACCACCTGTATGCTAATGCTAATGCTAATCTCTAAGAGGTTGAAGTGTGCCTGACGTTCCTTTGGCAAACAGAAACAGAAACAGAAGTCAGGAATTGATTTTTGGTTCTCTTTTTTAAATCAAGAAGCTCCGAAGTGTGTCGAGTTTTACGACAGAGAGTGTGCTGTAAAATTGATTTCCCCCTTGTTTAGTGAGAGACAAAAGAAGCCATGTGGATGGGAGGAAGATGCTGAGGAGAGGAGGAAGGACGCAGCAGTAAAATGTATTTGTGGGAGTGAAAAGTGAGAGTGAAGTGTGCCATTTGACCGACAGCAGGCCAGTCAGAGCTCACAAAGGGTTACTAAGGCGGTGAAAGTGGTCCTAATTTCCCTACTTAGAAGACCTCACATGGAGCGACCGAATCCTTCATCAACATAACTTTTCTTCTTTACATTTTTTTCATTCTTTACTGTCTTTTTCAACTGCATTTTGAGAGATAGTCTGCTGGCAAACAACTAATCATGCAGCGTGACAGAGAAAATGGCTTGCAAATTGG
Source organism: Chaenogobius annularis (assembly GCA_015082035.1). Lineage (NCBI taxonomy): Eukaryota > Metazoa > Chordata > Actinopteri > Gobiiformes > Gobiidae > Chaenogobius > Chaenogobius annularis. The sequence continues at coordinate 1,969,012 of BJKM01000105.1, forward strand.
CCCGGGTGTTGGCGTGCTCTCGTGTTTGGATTTCATTAAATTATAATATCTGGATTACAAGGAAGCCGTGACCTTAAGGACTCTGGCCCAATCCCAGCTTCAACCGGTGCATACTGCCGTTGCCTGGTTCTGGTTGATTTATCGCCAAACTCTAAATGGATTTCACGTCGATGAAAGGAAAGAGAGTGCGTGTGATGTTACACTTTTGCCAGGCGACTTTGAAATGATGTCCAAAGTCGGGCTTAAAACTAGTTCAGTTGGGAGCTGGTTCCAGTCTGTGTTGGGCTTTCAGGTCCGATACCGTTCCTCAGATCTGGCTCGGGGGTGGGCTGGAGTGAGGTGGGTTGGTGGGACTGCTATGAGTTGCTTAGTGATCTTAAGTCGTTGTACTGTAAGTGGTTGGATGTTTTAGACCAGGAAGGTGTATAATTTGGCCAGCGAAGTAGTGGTGAGTATCTATTTTGATTGGATTTTAAGAATGCCAGTAGATGTAGAGTTGACCAAATTGGACTATTCCCCTATAAAACACAAAAATAACGACAATTTTATCATAAATGTCTTTGCAAACAAACGTTTTAAATGCAACACTAGTAGGTTTGGCCCTCAGCCCATTATTCATGTTGGCCTGCAGAGGTTGTGGACATTCCTCAAGAGTTTTCCATCCAAGAGCATTTGGAGCATAGATGTTACACTGGGTTTGGGATCAGAGATTACAAAACGTTCTGCCCTTTTGTGTTTACACTTGCCAATGTATGAATGTGGTAAGTGCGTCATTGGCGGCCTCAAACTTCCTACACCGTAGCAAGTGTCCGAAAAGGGCTGTGTGAATCAACGATTATTAGTCAGGAACTTTGGTGATTAATCCGTTTTCCACAACTTTACAAGAACATAAGTCTACAGGGTACAATAATTGGAGCCTGCAGCGGCCGAACAGCACAAGGGCTTCCTCAAATGCCTTGCAAGCTATAAAACATATCCCCGTTTCCTTGTTTAAGTAATGGCAGCACTGGAAGCCACCAAGGGTCAGTGCCATGCCTCGGCCAATAAGCAGAAGGCGTCCAGAAGGGGTCGTAAACTTCATCTCCTCAGCCTATAGTCCGTAGCTTCTTTGAGAGGGGAGTGTGCCGTGGCAGAGGGACCCCTTCATATGGAAACCACGGGAGCGGGTCAGGAGTCGTAAACCTCTTCTGTGATTGGCCGAAGCAATAACCCAGAGCTTTAGCGCCACACATCAGCTGGCAGCACCGGACCACACAACCGCTCCTCCAGACGCACTTAGGAGATGACACAGGTTTAGTGCTGTGTCTCTGTAAAGTCATAAAAAACATGCTTTGTGTCTTTTCATCACCAATTTGGAAATGGATTATATTAGTGTTCTAAAGTATATTAGTAGTGTTCTAAAGTAGTGCAAGGATCAGTGTTTTTCTTCCTAAAAGTTTCACCACGAGCTAAAATGAAGATTACTGAGGCTATTAAAAACAAATGTGTAATAGAGTACTAACTAAATACAAACATTTGGTATTGCATTAGACTCCTTGAATATGTAATGAAAAAAGGTAAATTAAATGATCACAAATAAAGTCTGATTAAATTTGCAAAGTGTACAATTGCAGGCAAATATTATATTAAAGTTCAATGCAGTTCCAACTCGATCTTTATTTATCTCTATTTTAGAAGAGCAGCGAACGCCTGTTAATTTAGAAACTGAAAAGCTGAAATATGAATTGGAAAATTATACGTTTTGCTTGTAGGATTATCATTAACAACTAAAAGTAACTGTACTGTTGAAAAAATTATACACAATTTAAAAATGAAATGGAACAAAATTGACCCTTTTTTTCCATCAAATTTTCCCATTTCCATTTAATATTTGAATGCTTGTATTTTAAATGGATCTTCAAATCTAAAATATATGTTTTGGATCAACATGAAATGGAAAAGAGTGACATAATATGTTTAAATAGGTTCAAAATGTCATTTCTTTGTGTATGTACGTGACATTTTTAGGCTAATTTTAAAATAGTATTACCTGTGTGTGTGTGTGTGTGTGTGTGTGTGTGTCAGTCTCTCTAGGAAACACTGCTCTTTGTCTTCTTGTGTCTTGATCAATCATTAAAAATAGTTTTGCACAAAGCCCACACAAGCCCACTCATTCATTCATACAAGCACGTAGTGTACTGCTCTCTCTCTCTCCTTCTGATTTGGAAGAAGCAGGTTTTTTTCGTCACTATCTTGTCTCTGCTCTAAAGCCCAGGGCCAGCTCCTCCACACTGTGTCTGTGTGTGTGTGTGTGTGTGTGTGTGTGCGTGCGTGTCTGTACATTCACATAGTATCTCAGTTATGTAACACTTCACTGCAGAAGAAGAGTTACAAACAGCAAGCTGAGCCACGGCTTCAGCGCGATTCCCATGAGCGTCCTGGAGTAAGAAGAATAACGTGCAGTTTCTGTAATGTGCAGTTTTTATTAGATTTATTGTCTTTTTTTTATTTGTGTATTTGTTCATTGACTGTGCGTATGTCTTCCACTTGTTAGTAATCGTGTGCAATACTGAAGACACGTTTAATCTTGTCCATATGCTGCGCTGTACATAGTCAGAACAGCTTATGCTACATAATAGTTTGTAACGTTATATTTTTGCTCTACCTGCACAATCTGTGTTAGATTTAAGTCTATTTTAACAGTTATTGATTGTTTATTGCATGTTTTTAATCACCGGCTGTTCTTGAACTCTTTGTTTGCAACATTGTGGGACAAACGTCTTACTTATTTTATTGTTCCTTTACACAAATACATAATGTCAGGTTTTCCAGTAAATATTTTGGTTAAATTAACGTCTATATTTTAAGTTGATTATCTTGAAATTCAATTGATTTGCCTTGGATCAATATAAAGTTAATGAATTTAGTCAACACCTGACATTTGTTTTCTTGGAACAACTAAACTCCTTCAAACTAGAGATCCTGTGGTTAGAGGTAAAGGTTTTGAGCCACAATCGTGCGCAGAAATCATACAACTACCAGCAAATGCAAGATCTTTACAACTGTGGGTGGCTGAATGGAGAGAGCATGTTTCTAAACTAAGATAAGCCTACATGGCACTATATTTTTACAATTGGGAGACATAAATCCAGTGCCTTGGCAGAGATTAACCTGCAACATTTGCTGCCTCTTTTTAGCTGCTTTAATTTTTCTCCATTTTTCTAATCCAATGTAAGTGTTAGGCACCACTTTATAGTAACTACAGCTTAATTAGCCTTAAAAAAAAAAAAAGGAAAAGCTTTGCAACACTTAATTAAGGGGAGTTAGGTCCAAACTACTTTATTTATTTATTATGAATTAAGTCTGGTTTTATTAAGGCTAATCCAGGTGTAGTTATCGAAAAAAGTTTTGTAAGTGGTCTTTTATTTCACTTCTTTTTTCTTTTCTTTTTTTTTTATCACTTGCAGTTGGAGTCATGTTGCCAGTCAATGTGGCATGATATTGTGTCATTTTAGCTTCCCGTGTCGCGTCTGTCCCTCCCAGGCCGCCCCAGGCCAGTCTCCAGCCCACCGTCTTCGGGAAAATAAGGCCCCTGTAGATAAAGGCGAGCGGGGTGTCACTTTGAACATCTCCCACACAGTAATGAGTAAACAGCCACACTTTTGAGTGACAGTGAGAGGGCATGCTGTTCCTGCTCGAATCGGACTATATTCTCTGGGATCAGGTGCATCCAGCTCAGTCCTTAAACACATGGCATTGTAATGTGATGTTAGTATTCAGCCTCCGGTCCGTCTGTGCACTGGCAGGAAAGTATGTACTTCTAATTATTCATAATTAGAAGTGGAAAAAACATGATTGCCCCACAACCTCTTCCACTAAGGTAAAATATATTCTGAATACTGAACGGGCGGGATACGCATTCCATCCTTTACAGTTAAAGTCCGTTTGAGATTTGACCATTTGTCACGGACGGATGCACTTTAAAGTCTGGCTCCTCCTCAACAAAACCATTTGAAGAATCTCGACACTGACCAGAGGAAATTCTACATTCATAACAATCACTTCATTGAACTCACTGCTCTTTTAAACTCATTAAATTGGATGCGACGATAATAGTTTTAGGACCAATTGTGAACCAATACTGTACAATGTCCGGCTTCTGTGAAACGTGTACATCATTAAAAGGTAGGAGTAAGTGTCAAATGATTACAAAACCAGAAATTACCCCTGACTAAAATGCAAAAATCTAGGAAGTGCCTCCCACTCATCTGATGTCCAGTTTCCTCCAAACAAACTGCTCATTTACTTCTCTCAGCACTGAATGTTTTAACCGCTTATCCAAATGACAAACGCAGAGAAGTCGTTTGCACCAATGGACCGATGCTACGACATGTTTTTCCTTCTTGTACTTGGAGGAAATGTAATGAGCAGTTAACATGAGCCTACTGAATCCATATAGATTTTTACGAGGGTATTTCAGACTTTGAGACCCGATCATCACTGAGGCGTTCGTAAAATCGGAAAGCCAGTAAAAAGTGACGCTGACATTTATGACAAAACGACGGGAGAAGAACAACTACTCGTTTACTGTTATTTGAGAGCTACTGTGTGTCCGAGGATTGTATCGGGAATTAGAAAAGTTTGTATTTGCGTGTTAGCGTTAGTATTTTACCGGTGTTTCTTATGAATCTAACAGAAGCAGAAGAAAACAAAAACAAAAACAAAACTTCCAGGTAATAATTAATTTTGGATTTATGAATGGTTAATAACTTGTTAGTTAATGCAGCTTTAAAGATTTACAGGTTTTAGACTATGTGCGTTAGCATTTGCGATATTGATTCCAAACTACAATGCTAAAAGTCTTTCCCCACTCTTCACCTCCATTTTATATTGCATTCTAAACAATATTTCATACAGATGTGGACACCTGTTGTAATACAAGAAGTTAATGGGTCTCGTCACCAATAGAAATGATCAGATTTACCTTAGATATTTCATGGCAAAATACAAATCGCATTTTAGAATCTGAAAACTACAGAAATAATCAAATGATAATGTACCATAAACTAAAGTGTTCAGAGAGTTTTGTAACTTCTGTGATGGAAAAAACAGGGTAACATCCAAAAAGCTAAAAAAAAATAATGATATAACTTAAAAAATTACCACCAGTTGGTTGCTACAATTAGATCTGGTTAATCATCCAACAAGTAGTAGACCTGAAAACCCTACACAACCCAGGATAACAAGTCTTTGTGTCCCTGGCATGACTAAAGGAGTTCAAGCCTAACTTTGGAAAAACCTTCAAAAAGTACAGCATCACGCACTCACTCTCCTTTTAGCTGCGGTGATATCCATTTGGAATGTGCTAATTAAGCATATTTTTTTTATGTCAAAAACAAATAAAACCTCCATAAATCCAGGGAGTCTCAGGTCACACAGTGCGGCAGCCCGAAGCCAGGATAACTGGGAAGGACTGCATCTGGACTAGCACAAATCACCACTTAATACGGCATGAAAACTGAAAAGAAAAGTGTTTGTTCAGAGAAAAAAAGAAACCTCGTCCAATCAGAGGGTCCAGGAAGTGACAAAAGGGTTATCTAAAGTTTCCAACATATAATGAACTTCTGTCTTTGAAACATTTTCTTCATCTTCACGGATTCGCCCATTTGAACTACGCCCGTTCGGTCACCGCCCTTTGTATCTCGAGTGGGCATTGAACTTCAGGACCCACGTGACGCCCAGATGTGTGAACAACTGCCCGCTCTATCACTGCCATGACATCCACAGTAATCGCGCATTGTGCCTTTTGTATTCACCGCGCTCCCTTTCCCACCCCCAGAGCCGCGGCGTTGCTGTTGTGTCAGGGTCCGCGTTGGGCGAGGCAAACACCGCGTCTGGGTGGTCCCCGCTCTTTCTCTGGACGTCCCGAGTCACGGACACGGACGCGGAGAAGGGTCTGCTGACAGGAGAGCTGGTCTTTGTGCGCTCGGTGGCTGCGGCGCTCTCCAAGTGGCCTCATACATATTGAAGGGGCTTTTGAGGAATCCACCAGTGTGCGGCGCATATCCTGGTCTGCTTATTTACATTTGAGTGTCAATCTCAGACCCCCTTTCCTGTCCCTTCCCTTCACTTTTCTCCCTCCTTTCTGTCGACATGGCTCTAAAACTACTTTAGCATTATTCTTTTTCTGTTTTTCACACCCTACCACCTGCCCACTTCCACACTCTCCTCTCTCCTTCACACCACTCTCGCTTGCAAAAGTATTCTGAAGGTTTGCATTGTACATTTTGTGCGCCTCTCTCAGGGACTGCCACTATAGGCTGCGCTGGCTATTTAAGAAGAAAAAGAAGAAGAAGAAGAAGGGGTCTCAGTTTCTTAAGGTCACACAAAGCCTCGGATGCTTTCTGCTAGTTCCTTTTTCAAACAGACTTTATTTGTCTTGCGCCTCCGCAAAGGTACAGTAAGTTCAGGTGAAATTCAGTTACAGTTCAGCCTCTAACCGTCTGAACAAACCCATTTACTTTATGTTTGGAGTATGTCTGGATCACTTCCCAGTCCTTTTATCTTCAAATGCACCAAGAATTCGTTCACAATAGTTGAGTTTTGCTTGATTAAATCCTCCTTAGCGAGCTCTGGACCTGGACACATTTGGATCCTGTCTGTGAATGGAAGCTTTCGGCCCAACTTACCCATAATAACACAAAGAGCGAGAATGCCACAAACACTGTCCGTGCTGTGTGATGTCATTTCTGAAATCTTCTTTGAACATGTCAATGCTTTTATAATTCCCACTTTGGCCCAGGTCACCCTTGGAAAAGAGGTTTCGATCTCAATGGGTTTTAATACATAAATTAAATCGTTTCAATAGCTCAGCGGTGGAAGAAGTACTCAATTTTAAAGATCCAGGAGCAAAAAGTATCACATAAAAATCTACTGAAGTAAAAGTCAATCGTAATGTTTAAAAATGCACTACTCAGAGTAAAAGTATTTCACACAGATTTTGAGAACTGTTAAAGTGTTAAATGTGGTGATTTTGATTGAAGAATTGTGCTGATCTTTGGTCTACTTTCTACTTTTCTGTCCAGTACACAAATGTAGTGCAGTAGGAAGTACTTGCGCCGAAATGTAGAGAAGTTGGCTGAGCAACTTAACACCTTCTACTCCAGGTTTGATGTGACCACCCCCTCCCCCACGGTGGCCACCTCCGCCAACCCAAACCTGGTCCCCCCCACCTCCCCCACCACCCTCTCAGTTCAGGAAACAGGATGTTCACAGGCTATTTCGGAAATCCAACCCCCGCTGCTGGACCAGACGGCGTCTCTGCCGCTACATTAAGACATTGCGCACGAGAGTTAACCCCCGTCTTTCACAGACATTTTTAACACCTCCCTGGGGTCATGCCATGTCCCAGCCTGCTTCAAGTCTGCCATCATTGTCCCTGTCCCCAAGAAACCCCGGATCACTGGACTTAATGACTACAGGCCTGTGGCGCTGACGTCTGTAGTCATGAAGTCATTTGAACGCCTGGTCCTGCCCCACCTCAAGTCCTTCACCTCCTCCCTGCTGGACCCCCTGCAGTTCGCCTACAGAGCCAACAGGTCTGTGGACGACACCATCAACCTGGCACTCCACTTCATCCTGCAGCATCTACTGCTCCCGGAACCTACGCCAGGATCCTGTTTGTGGACTTCAGCTCTGCGTTCAACACCATCCTCCCTGCTCTGCTCCAGGACAAGCTCTCCACAGCTCAACGTGCCTGACTCCACCTGCAGGTGGATCACTGACTTCCTGACGGATCGGAGGCAGTGCTGGGCGCTGGGGAAGAATGTCTCAGACACTCGGACTATCAGCACAGGAGCTCCACAGGGCTGTGTACTTTCTCCTCTGCTCTTCTCCCTGTACACAAACTGCTGCACCTCCAGCCACGACTCCGTAAAACTCATCAAGTTTGCGGACGACACCACCCTCATCGGGCTCATCTCGGACGGGGATGAGTCCGTCTACAGGAGGGAGGTGGACCGGCTGGTGTCCTGGTGCAGCGGGTAACAATCTGGAGTTCAACGCCCAGAAGACAGTGGAGATGATCGTGGACTTCAGGAAAGCCACAGCCCCCCAGCCCCCCTCATCATGACAGACTCCCCCATCACCACCGTGGACTCCTTCCGCTTCCTGGGCACCACCATCACCCAGGACCTCAAGTGGGAGCCCTCCATCAGCTCCCTCATCAAGAAGGCCCAGCAGAGGATGTACTTTCTGCGGCAGCTGAGGAAAGCCAAGCTGCCAGCGCAGATGATGGTGCAGTTCTACACGGCCATCATTGAGTCCATCCTCACCTCCTCCATCACCGGTGTGGTACGCTGGAGCCACAGCCAGGGACAAACAGAGACTACAGCGCATTGTGCGCTTCTGCTGAGAAGGTGATCGGCTGCAGACTTCCATCTCTGCAGGACCTGTACGTCTCCAGGGCTCTGGGACGAGCAGGTCGGATCACAGCTGACCCTTCTCACCCTGGACATTTGAACCACTCCCCTCAGGCAGGAGGCTACGGTCCATCCGGACCAGAACCTCCCGCCACAAGAATAGTTTCTTTCCCTCTGCTGTTGGACTCATGAACACTTCAAAACACCTGTCACTTTAACTGCAATATTCAACCACTCACTGCACTGTCACTTTCTGCACTATAACTTTAAACATAACTGTAAACTTGTGTACATAGAAATGCCTATTTTTATTTTTATTGTATAGTAATTTTAAATTGTTTCCTAATGCATGCCCTTTTTTGATTGAATATATGTTGTTTTATTATTACTCAGTGTTTTATGTTGCACCTTAAGGCCGAGACAAGTTCCTATGTTTTTGAATTTTGTTCATTGACAATGGCAATAAACTCTTTCTGATTCTGATTCTGATTCTGATGGTAAAAAGTATCCACTGTTAAAAAAAAAAAATGACTACAGATAGCTAAAAAATATTTATTACGTCCAGGTATTCTCTGAAAAAAATCCTGAACTCCCTCTTTGCTTTGATCCAAGATTCAGTCATATTTTAAACCTACCAATCATTTGTCTGCTTTAATTTTACTCTTCATTCCTTAATAATTAAATCCCTGGCTTCAATAACAAGTATGAAACAATTAGTACTATATTTTGCACCATTTATCGTGTCTTGTTATGACTTATGATGAGGCGAGTACGAAGACATAAAACGAGTTTGCCCAGTGACCGTTTGTGGTCGGATTACAAATCAATCACAACTAAAACTAAGCAGGCGCTTTTTGTGACGCTTTCAAGTTCTGGGGGCGTCGCTCGCCGTCGCGCGGGTGGGACTTTTGGCAAGATTCAAGCCACAATAAGTACGATTATGCTGAAAATGCCGAGGCCTGGGCAGTGTATTTATGACATCCCTTTCATTAGATTGAGTGTCAGAGATGATGTACTACGGCGTCACATCTGGATTTCATTGTAGTCGTCTTCAAAGGCAATACCCAACGTCAGAGTCCATCCATATTATCCGTCTGCGAGAACCTTATCGTGCTCCAAGTGCAGGGCGGCCTTTTCGTACAGTAAAGAAATCCCTTATTTGGTAGAATATATAAAATATGGTTAAAAAAGTGAGTGATATTGAAAAGTACAAGTGATTCTGGTTGTGCACAGACTTAAGCTTTTCATGCTGACGGACTGGTTTCTAACACATGATTGATATCGGTAGCTTGCATCAATAATGTTCACTGATCAATAGTATTTTACCATTAGATCAATAGAAAATAAATATGTATATTGAGAGGCCTGCATAGCTAGAATGCATTGTTTCAAAAGTTTACTGTCATGTGCAAGCTATGTTTTATGTACTATTAAGACTTCATTTACTCATTTACTTCAAATCAATCACATCAGCAGCATTTTACCATCTAAAAAACATTGCCAAAATCAAAAATTATAGTGTCTAAACCAGACCTGGAGAGACTTATCCATGCATTTGTCTCTAGTAGATTAGACTACTGTAACGGCCTGCTCACTGGCCTCTCCAAACGAGCTGTAAAACAGCTGCAGTACATCCAGAACGCTGCTGCTCGGGTCCTGACTAGAACCAGGAAGTACGATCACATTAGTCCTGTGCTCAGGTCTCTGCACTGGCTCCCTGTGGCTCAGAGAATAGACTTCAAAGCAGCTCTGCTTGTATACAAGTCTCTCCATGGCCTAGCACCAAAGTACATCTCAGACATGTTAGTGCCATATGAACCATCTCGGACTCTGAGGACCTCAGGGACCGGCCTCCTGCTGGTGCCAGAGTCAGGACTAAACATGGGGAATCTGCGTTTCAGTTTATGCAGCTAAAATCTGGAACAGTCTTCCTGAGGATTGTTGAGACAGGCGGTACTCTGGCAATGTTCAAATCTAAACTAAAAACTGTTTTGTTTGGCTGTGCATATGACTGAAATGCTTTTCTTTGCACTCTTCTCTTTCATGTATTTTGTGATTTCTGCCATGTCTTTGTGATTTTAATGCATTTCTTCCTGTTGTGTGAAGCACTTTGAATTGCCTTGTGTACGAATTCTGCTCTACAAATAAACTTGCCCTGCGTTGCCTTTGAAGACCAAGCAGGACAAAAAGAATTAAATGACAGAACTAAACATGTGATATAATGTATCATTTGCCTGAAATCTGCACATTCATTCATTTTAATTGTCTATAAAAAAAAAAACCTTGCCTAGAATAAAAGCGCTACATCCAGTGCATAATAAGAAAAGGGACAGTTGTTGCAACTTTAATTACATTTTAATGAAAATGTGAATCTATTAACATTACTGTAATACCAGTTTTTAATCTCTGTGCTGTGAATGTCGACCTTATAAGCTAAACTTAATTACTATAGCATACGTTATCTTTGTGTTAACCCGTCTTTCTCTCTGCCGCAGTGACTTCTTCTTATTATTAGTTCCTCTTTGTCTTTGCAGCGTTGATGAAACAACCGGAGCATGTTATTATTAATATGTGCCTCTTCCAATGTTCTCCATGTTTATATTTTCTCTCTCTCTCTCTCTCTCTCTCTCTCTCGTCTCTCTCTCGCTCTGTCTCTCTCCCTCTCTCCTCTCTCTCTCTCTCGCTTCTCTCTCTCGTCTGTCTCTCTCCCTTCCTCTCTCTCTCTCTCTCTCTCGCTCTCTCTCTCGCTCTGTCTCTCTCGCTCTCTCTCTCGCTCTCTCTCTCTCTCTCTCTCGCTCTCTCTCTCGCTCTCTCTGCCGCCCCCTTCACTTTCATTTGGCAAATCTCAAGACTCGTTTTCAGCCTGAGAATATGCTTTTCTTTGCACCTTAATTCTCTTTTTTCTATAAACTCCTACTTTATATTCTCTTTGTTTTATTAGTCTCCCACTACAATGTGATATGTCTATTCATATATCTCTACGCATTTTTATCTACTGAATGGCAGACGTGGGAAAGTGCAAGATATAGAATTAGATTTAGATTCTGCTACGACTTCTCACAGCAAGAAGATGGTTTGAGCCCCAGGTTTTATGTGCTGAGTGCCCACGTTTCTCAAGTTTTCCAGGTTTCTTGTGCCACCTCTTGTGCCACCTCGCGATGTGGAGATCTGTGGCCTGCTCAGACGGCCCAGTGGCATTGAAGAATGGGTCAAATGGAGAGAATACATTTCCTATACAAAGCGTTCCTAAACCTCAACTAGCACCATAAAATATTGAGAAAAAACGCTTTCGTTCAGGCAGATTTATGTTTTTTTTATTGTTTTAATTTGTCTATTAAATGAGAAAGGGATGTGATGTTCCTTATGTTGTACTATTTAGAAGTACCAGTCCAAAGAAATAATAATACATCATTACTTTTACCCATATATACCCATAAGTAATTTCTCAAAGTTTTGGGGGAAAAAAACCACTAACTTTTTCTTTGAGATTATTTAAAAGCAGTGTTTCCAAAAAATGATTACATCTCTTTCGTACTTTCGTTTAAGCCGTTTCATATTTGGACATTTGGACGTTTGAGATCTCGTCTACACAATTCCATTTTCTAACTCCGCAAACAGAAACCCAAAAACGCGTCCCCGTTGCTTCGGGACTCGGCCCATGCAATATGACGCTTACGTTTCCACCTGCTTCATCTCAAACTGCTCTTGCTCGTATTCGACAGTCAAACTCGCGCCTCTCAATGTCCCTTTCCCCCCGGGGAGCCCGCCATGATTACAGGTCAGCAGCGCTAACATTTCTGCTAATGACCAGCCCAGAGGTCGCGTGTGTCATTTACTGGTGAAAACATCTTTATTGCAATATTCATACTTTGCGCGTCGTCCTTATGGCTATCTTTTATAAGCGCGCTATCATCTCGCCTCCACCGCCGCTTCCATTGTTGGTCTTCCACTTGTGTTATCTAACGGCAGTGTTTTCCTCCCCCTCATCCTCCTCCTGCTCAGCTGCTCTTTGTCTCTCAGTTTTGGCTTGAACGCAGAGTGTGCGGGCGTTCGCGTTTGTTTAAGCCTCTACGCGTTTCCCTCTGTGTTTTCCTAAATGTCTAGGCATCGACTGCAGCGCCAAGGCCACGTTATTCTAGTCTGAGGAGTCTGAGCCACCGTAGAGGCAGTGCGTGTGACTGCGGATATGTGAGGGTTCGGTCAGAGGAGGTCAGAGGAGCTTACAGAGGAGGGCACTGTTATTATCAACCAACCAATCGAGCAAATATATGACTAACTTTACATTCTTCTCTTGCTTTATATTGTCAGTCTCAGTGTTCGGTCATCATAAGAGCAATTATAATATACAAGACACAACCACACGCTCTAATATCTGTAAAATAACTGTTGCTGGTTCACTTCTGTTCCTTCCTTGACTGACTTTTGCACATTTTTACTGCACTTTACACTCAGAACGCCTCACACAATCTTCAGTTTTGGAGCCGTTTGAGCGTCTAACACGTCAAGGGCAAAATGTTCAATTTGTGCTAAATGTTTACGCCCACAAACAGGTGTCGAGATGAAGAGAGAATTCGCCTCATCTTGCAGGTTTTTTTGCAATCGCTTTGACACTAATGTTCAAATGTTGGCGCATATTCCTAAACTTTCCACTCAGGGATCAAACGCTCCGCTTATGTTGTCACCACCTTAGATCCATTTCAAGAAAAGAAACACACAACAGAACACACAACAGAACACACTCACTCTTTAACAGAAACAGTGTCACGTCTAAAAGTGTTGAAGCATTTACCAGGCTGTGTCTGTGTCATCGAGATAAGTTTATAAATCTGATGATTTTGTTCACGTTCTAACCACAAAGTGTCCTTTTTACAAGAGTGTTCTAAGTTTTGTTCGCAGAGTTAGATTCTTCAAACATTCTGAACTGTTCTGCCACTGAAGTGAACCGTTTTGCAAAGTGTGCTTCAGTTTTGCCAGATTTATGAGAAGTTTCAGAAAATGTGCCAAAGCGATTGGAAAAAACCTGTACTGTGATCAAAATCTGGTCCGTGTATTTCAGGCGGCGAGATCTGCACATTTAACTGCAAATGGTGTTACTGATGTCAACTGGGTTCGTTTGTATGCGATGATGATGATGATGATGACCAAATGCACCATGTGACTTCAGTTTGAGTGTTCATAATACTTTGAGTAGCATTAGCCTTACAATAACCTCGTGTTGCAGTGAGAGGCTTCTGGAGGAGGCACATCACTGTAATGTTGACGTGTGCGAGACGGCACAGAGGTAACTGGGATTTTACGAAGGCGTTTAAGGTGGCTTACGGAGACAATGGACATTTTTAAGTTATTGGAATTGATAAGTTACAAATAATGTAAATTAAATCGCGCTGAATTCAGATAGAGTTAAGAAACGACTGCTCAAAATGAAGCTGGATGTCATTAGCTGTAGTTTGAGCCAGGGAAAATGGCACACTTTTTCCCGTTTCTTGTTCCTTGATGGAAATATCGTTATTATAAATTGTGTTCTCTCCTTTGCTACGTGCATATACCCAAATGGAATTCATTCATTCATTCAGTGTGCATTAGAACATGTACAATAACAACAATACTGTAATGAATGCAGCAGGTAATAAATAAAGTAAAGACAGGATAATGTATGTTTTTTTTCTCTCTATGAAACACTAGACAAGTAAAATAAGGCTGATTTTCCCCACATTTGACTCAAATACTAATTCTAAATTTGGCAAACTGAACCGCTACTACGACAAGCATCTGTTGTGCTTTTGCTTTGTTCATCCGAATAAAAACACACATGTATTGGCTGTTTAACCAAACGCACATCCAAATCCTCCTGACCAGATTGAGTACTTTAAAATAGACTTGTACTACTTTTTGATTTGTGTAAATACTTGCATTTTGGACCCAACGCTCTCTGCCGAAAGAGCTTGTTTGTCTTTAACTGACCCAGTGTAATTCTACAATCCCTGCTCTTATTACTGTACGTCCCTGGGCAATCATTAGCTTTAGCATTCTGAGCGTTTAGCCACTTTGCACCTCATCTGTTTGCTGTAACACTATACTGCCTCCTTATTACTTTTGTTTTGCTTTTAAATTGCAGCTCCTAATCATTAACTGCTGCACATAACCCGCTTTCGCCTCAGGAAAGTTGGACAAACTCGCTGCCTGTGCCAACGCATGTAAGAACAGGACTGCGAACAAACTTGATTGACTCATCTGTGCTGAGGGAAAGTAGCTTCTTCATTTCTGAGAGCGGAGGTAGACCAATGCCATGCAAATGACAGGAAACACTTACTGCCATTGTTTTTTAGAAAGAAAGAACTCACGCATTTTGGGAACTCGTCCTGCAAAGGAGTGGCACTGACAAACAATGCCAGGAGGATGTACAAAGAGACACTGGATTAGAGAAGTGGTGGTTTCGAAATGTGGCATGAGAACTGACAATTTGGTCCTGGTTTTGACAGTTTTTTTGAGTGTTAGTCCTGATTTAACCCTGCTTTAGTTCTGACAAATCCTGGTTATGCTGGTGTAAATACTGCTTAGAGCCAGAGCGAGCCTGCTTTAGTCCTGGTTTAGTTCCACGGTAGTTTGGTTTAATGTACATTCGATTGGTGCACATTTCATTTTGCTTTACTTTGATTCTGGATTGGGCCTGTTTTAATCCTAATCCATTTCAGTGAGTGTCATTTGATTGATTTTTCTTGAATTAGTCAAGGTTTAGTCCTAGATTTCTTGCACTTTGTGGTGCGTTGACACTTGTCCTGGTTTAGTCTTGGTTTGAGGCCAGTTTGGTCCTGATGCAGGGTGAGTTTGGCCCAGTTCTAGTCTGTATTGTTCAGGGTTTACTCTCAGTTTAGTCAGAAATTGAATGTGGTCTGTCTGCAAGTGTGAACTAACCCTTAGTTAGTCCTGATTAAACCTAGATTAATCAGTTTTTGTATAGTCCTAGTTTATTTCGGGTCTGCTAATTCCAGACATTTGTCCATCCTGATTTGGGCTATTTACACTTGGTATAGTTAGAGATTTGCCCCAGTTTAGACCAAAATTAGTTCTGGTAATGGATTGGCTTTGCTCAGTCTTTATTTGAACTTCGAGTTAAATTCTGGTTTGGTCCAGGTTTAGTCCCGTGTTAGTCCCATGATGATGGTGCTTTGTACAATCACTGGTCCCGATCTGCTGCAGTGGAACAAACTGTAACTCTCTCTCGGTGTAAATAGACTGAGGCCCGCTGCTGTTTAGAGCACGAGCACAGTCTGTCATTAAAGCCTACATTTGTATTCACAGCCAAAGACCAAGCGCTTTCCTTTAATGGCAATGTAGAAAGCAACTAGCGCCGGAGAAGTGCAGGAGGCAGACTGGCCAAGCAAGGAATCCATTACAACTCAAAATGCAACCTCGGAATCCAGTCAGCGTATGCAGAAACTACACTGTATTCATTACATTTCATTTGTAGATTTGAATACAAACAAAGAACTGGTCAAATGTGTTTTATTCTGTCAACAAATCGGCATTTCTGATCTGTAAAGAAAACAAACAAATCGAATAGACGTCATGTAAACAAATAAAGCATACGTTTGAACTGGGCTCTGTTCATTATTTAGATTTCAACCTTGGAAAAATGTGCACTTTGGGCCTGCGTTTTGCCTTATAGAAGGACATCTTTGGTGAGAACAGTTCAAATCAGCGAGCAACACACTTCTGAACTACAATTATCCCACTTTGTGCTGATCATTATAGTATTTTCTGTAGTGTAGTGAATGAAACCAGCTGGAGGTATAGCCACAGTGACTCACTTGTTCATACCACACACTAAAACCTGCAACATACGTATATACACACTGTTCAACACCAACTCCTACAAAAACTAGAAATAGTAGTTTCTATAAAATACTACACTCCTTTTATTGTGGGTGAAACATTTACAGTAAGAAGATAGAAATGTATCCATCCAGCCAAACTTCAGTACCTTGGGGTTTAAAGGTCCTTTTTTAACTGTCTAAAAAACCCGTAATTTTAAATAGTTTGCAGCGGTCCTCATGTATTTCCCACTTATCTACGGCATTTTGCGCATTCTAATATTCACCGTGACGAGTTTATGAATGCGTTTCACCGCTTTTTGCCGTCGCGGTAAAGCTAGCGACAACTAGCATGCTAACAGCGCACGCCTTTGTTTTTGGAGAACAAAACGCTCTATAATTCGATGCAGAACACACTCAGCGGTCTAATCTTGACTCAAATAGATGCTTTTACAATATATCTGTTTTGGGTGTTTGCTCAACTGCATGGGAGGGAAAGAAAAAAAAAAAAAAACATCCTTTAAACGGTGAGTCAATAGAAACGCGTCTATCGTGAGTTCAAATCCCGACTCCGACATTTACTGCATGTCCTCCCTTCTCTCTCATCTGTCCCGTCCAATAAAGCCTGCGGGCCAAAAAGTCTTAATACCTAGACTTAACATAAACCAAGACTTAACGATTCAAATTTGACATGGGTGAACAAGGCTATGAAGCTCAATGATTAATGAATGGGTGCGGACTTTTTGAGGGACGATCGCATGCATTTCGTTTCTGTTTTCTGGGATCACGGAAAGTGCAGTGGCATGACATCATCTGCCGCTTTGGCTGCAGAAACACTTGTGGACGGTGGATTGACTTCCCAGGCCTGCCCCTATCATTTCCCTCTATCTTATTTTCCTGCCACAAAAAAACTTAACTGAGAGCAATTTCGGCCTGGATGTAGAGTTGTACTTATGTGTGTTTGTGCTGCATAGTTTGTTTATTTTGTCATCCGTCAGTTTAAAATCGCACGTTATGATTGCAGTGTGGCGTTGTTCCACTTTTCCTGGATGTTGTGAAATTAAACCTCTTCTCATTTATGGGCTGATAAGGGTCTGTGAGAGCAAATATTTTTCCTCAACAATTTTCGACGCAAATGACAATTACGTCGCCAGTCGTTCTCACCCTCTTATCTTCCCACGGAGAAAGAAAAAACAATCGTACGATGTAAAATTGATCTGCCTGGACGAGAGCGCTGTATGAATACAAAACACATTATTGAGGATGACCTGCCCGCGTGGAAACCGCAAAACAATTACTATGTATATTTTTCTTTTTGCATTTGAATCGCTGCGCTCTGGACACAATCTTTTGAAAGCAGATTGCACCGTGAATGCTAAAATCTCCATCACGGACAACAGAGAAATACACGGGAAATGTTACCACAACTAGAATATTCTTCAAACTGTTGTTGATTGGGACGTTTTCCATTTTGTGCATTTATCGTAATTGTTCTTGTGTACGCTTTGTGCCGGTCCCAAGCAGAGGTAAATGGGCTGGCTTTTGACTCCAATTAGAATTAAATCGATGAATGAATGATGAATATTACAAACATTTACAGGGCATGTCTTTTTCAAATATTCCCTTTGCCAGACTGTAAAACATTACAGCCTCATTTAGTTAGGTCAATAGGCAAATTATTTATTTATTTATTTATTTATTTATTTATCTATTTATCTATTTATTTATTTATTTATTTATTTATTTAGTTATTTATTTATTTATTTATTTATTTATTTAATGTCCTCAATTAGATATGATTGATGGCTAAAATAGAAGAGAGTTTAAAGGGGTGTGTCATGTAATTATACAACAAGTTTAACAAAAGGAACAAATGCAGACTCTGAAACAGCTTTGATAACTAAACGTGTGCGCGTCTTGTCAAACGCAGCGATTGGATTCAAGTTATTACGTTTATTATTACGTTTTACAGCGCGCATCATCTAATCCGCAGACTCCACCACCTGCTTCTCCAGAGACGTTATTGCTTTGTCTGGAAAGTTCCACACAAGTTAAACATATCTATCTTGCATTTAGTGGAAAACGGTGTTATTGCAACAACAACAAAAATATTAAAAAACGTGCATTCTTACTGTGAGTGGGCTCATTTCTGCACAGATCTGACCTGTACCTCAGCCTGGTGGCGTCAGCTGCTTGTCGTCGTGCAGATAGATATGTTTAGTGCGGCACTGTGGAACATTCAGGCAAAGCAATAACAACACTATACAATAGTTTGTTGTTTTGTTTTCATTTTAAAGGCTGCTGTTGCACTTTTACCAGTTTTTCTAATTCTATTCAAGTCAGTTTTTATCATGTCAAAATGTCTCCTTGTTTTAAATGTTCTTTCATGAAAAAAATATCTATCTGCAGAAAATGTCTTACAAATTCCTGACTGTTTGAATTACATTATCCACAGAGGCCCCGACCTGTTTAGAATGAGATATGTCATCTTTGCGGCGTTAAAACACAGAGGAGAACAAACCCGTCGCGAGGGAGGATTGTCGGTTTAATTTTTCAAAGTTGGGGATGACTGAGGCGGAGCGGGAGGAAACAGGAGACGCACATAAACGCGCACACGTGATTTAGCGTGGGGCCAGGCGAGGAGTGGGACACAACTCGCGTCAGAAAACTGATTCGCACTGAGCGCTCACCTGACAGTTTAATTACTTTGTGGAGCTGTCGGGGCATTTGTAAAAAGAGCCACAGCCTGAGAAAACGATGCATGTGCTCTCATGTGGATAATCCCATCTGCAGAAGGGCAATTTAAGCACAAATATGAACTGTAAAGTGTTTGTGCTGCGGTGGCATAGATACTGCACGGGTCAGTCGTTTTGCGCACAATAAAAGAGCTTAAGGAAACGCAGAGTTACCATCTGGTTACATGAGGCCAATCTGCCGCATCACTGACTTTGAACTATTGTTGTTTTTCAAAAGTCAAGCCATTTCACTTTCTTAGATAGAGACAACCAATTCAATGTATTTGTACATTTTATGGGTATGTTTTCGTTATTTGTAAACAACAGCAATGTTTATGCTTTTGAAACTTAATAAAACACGACGTTAGAAAGACAATTTGAGGATTCAAACATGTTTTTTTTGGATGGAAAATAATCACAGCTGCTTTTTTTAATTCAGTATTTCCATTTTTCGATAGGTTCATGGGGAAAATGGATGGGAAATGTACTTCGATGGTGGGACTTTTGAACTCTATGGTTTAGCTTGCATTTTGGCATTGTTTGAAATATTAGAAGAAGTGATATTTGATGTTTTGGTTTCATAAGTTTTGTTGTGGTTGTTATGTTGTCATTACTCTGAATAGTCTGAGATATTAAGCAAGAGTCTATCCGGGCAGAACTAGAAAACTGTTTCCAAAAACACTACCTCAACATATTCTGTATGTCTCTTTTATAGTTGCCTATAAAAGAGATTGATTGACTGTGATCTCATATGACGCATCTCCAAATCCCAAGTTTGACTAATGCTGAACAATGAGCCTTTTTACTTGCTTTTTTGTTTCCAAATTGGCCAAACTTTATTGATACTGATTAAAAATATGACTAACAGTATCTTATAAAATGATTAATTAACAATGATGTAATTTGATGCCCTGCTATAGATTATCTGATGTGTAATCAAAAGGTATTCTTAGGGATTATCTGAAACTCCTTTTAATCAATGAATCCACTAATTATCCATAATCCCATGAGTTAAGGATTAACTGTCTAAATACTCAATTTGAATAACAATGGAGCATATTGTGCCTTCATCTGGCTCCAACAGCGACACTGTAACATGTGGAGTACGTTTGGTTAGACGTTCAGCCATTCGGAACGCAGTAAATTTATGAGAATAAAGAACACAATATTAAGACTTTATGTCTTTGATCTTTTTGTTGATTCATCGGTTGATTGTGTCTTAGTCGACCAAAATGTGTATTAGTCCGCCAATTCATTTATTTAGATAAGGATTTAATGACACAACAGCAAAAAGGAGAAACCATAAAGTAAGTTTTCAGAAGATTTGGGAGTAAATCATGAGTTTAATCTTCCTTTTCACATACAAATATGCAGTTTCCTACCTTTCTGTATAAATTGTTGTTTTTGTATGAACTGCTGTAATATCTTAGTCTTGTGAGTGCAGTTTGGATCCTAACCCTAACCCACGCACCCTTTTTAGTCGACTACAAATGTGCTATTCCTTTGAGAGTTAAGGTATATTTTTCTCTTCTGGAGAAGCATTAGGGAAAGTGCCCAGGAAGTATTTTCCTTGAGCTACAGGGACTGCAGATGGAAACAAGATATTTAGCTATAATCTGGTGCAGAACATCTCTTAGGAGTCTCTGTGCATTGTCTCTTCAGATAAAAACTAAGCCAAATAGTTGTGCAAACCTGAAGAAGCACCCAAAGTGGGTGTATTTTCAGCAAAGTATCGTGTTTTTTATTTATCCTTCTCACAATGCAATCATGTCTCAAGAAAGAGACACTTTAAAATCCAAGGAGCTGCTCCTGTCTCACAATGGTAAATATTAAGTGCCCAGACCTTTAGTCGTTGCTCTTCTAATTTAACCATAAAACCTTTGTCCTTTCACAAGCTGTACCCAGTGACCTCGCAGCATCGGAATCGGAAAGCGCTCTCGCAGTGTGTAATTATGTGTTCATTAACAAAAGCGTCTTGCCTCCTTTTTAACTGTCCCGTTTGGCTGTTTGCTGTGATGCCTTCCAGAGCGGCTGCACAGGGTGAAGCAGTAACAGTATAAGTATAAAGTGCTATGTCAGGCAGAAGCAGACGTGAACCCCTCCAGCGATACGGCTCACTAAGGCTGAACAAGCCGTCCGCCGTGCTCCAGATTATCCATGTCACTGCAATCCAAAATGAGACCGGAGATTTGCAATGTATCCGACAGGGAGGGGTGTGTGTTACTATACGAGTCCATCCACCAATAAGAATTGACCATAAGAGCCTTGACAACAAGAGTGAGACTGATGCTGGCTGCACTATTAAATAAGCCTAAATGACAGACACTGATCAGACCGTAGGACAGCTTGCTTCGCCTCCGGTCCATCTAAAGCAGCAAGAACTTCCTCAGCAATTTCAGGCTGCAGTAACTGCAAGATACGTTTGACGGTTTGAGTTGGGGCTCATGAGATAAGATAACCTTTATTTCTCTCAACATTTCAGGGTTGCAAGTCAAAGTACAGCAAGAGAGTGAAAAATGTGCTGGCAAAAATCGAGAATCAAGATGAGGAATAGACCTTAGATATTGACCAAGGCAGACCAAACAACAACAACAAATAATTTACGGATGCCCAAACTTTCCTCCTCAGCGGGTTGAGGGCTGAACATAGTGACAGTTTGCACATAAAACTGTTACTCTTTTTCCGTTGCAGGAGCAAAACAAAAACAAAAAAAGTTTCTCTCTAAAAATGCACCTTTTCTCTGGCTTTTTAACACAGAGTGGAATGTTGACTTATAAATGTGTTTGTTGTGTTGTTATTCAACACTTTGGTCAACGTTGTTGTTTTTGAAGTGCCCTACAGATTAAGATTGATTGGATTGGAGATTTAAAATTAAATTGACTCCAGAGAAACAAGATTGGCCTTTCTTCCATATAGTCTATTCATTGCTAAATTGTCAAATTTAATCTAATTATATTCTTATTAATGTCAATAGACATACAATTTGATTATTTGGAGGGCCAAGTTTGGCCCTTCAATTCTGATTACTTAAAAGCAAGATATAATTAGTAAGGATTTCCGTTTGGGAAACGTGAGACGAGAGCGGGATATTATATATAGGTGTTCTGGAGAGACTACTCCGGACTGCGAGGACTGAAGGCGCTGGTTCAGGCGTGTAGCTCGGCCAGAGCACTACTTGAGGCCCGGACAGATAATTGGACAGATGGAAACCACGAGGAGACGCGATGATTGGTTCAGGAACTTTATTGAACCGAACAGGTACACGCAGATTGCCAACAACTGATGACATCATAAAGCACGCTGGAAAGGAATGCAGGTGACATCATAAAGCATGGTTATCAAAGTGGGAGCGCTCGCCATAAAACACCACCAAAAGAAGAAAGAAGAAGAAGTTGGTAGCGCCCCGTTGCAGATATGATGTGCTGGATTAATATCCTCCGCTAACTACAAACTCATGGGAAGACAGAAATTACGGGCCTTTTGTACAATAGGGGGCCAAAATTTTGGGTATCCCTAATATATATATGGCTCTCTCACATAGCCCATGAAATCCTTACGAATTATATCTTGTGTTTAAGTAATCAAAAGTGAGCACAGTGTCCGCTTGCTGCTGCTGCAAAAGAAAACCCACACCAGGTGTGATAATAAAAGGCAATGTGTGAGTCACTTTGCTTTTACTACGAGTCCTAATTCATTAACGCAGAGCAGTGAGCGGCTGTTGAAGCAAATGTTATTGCAAAGATGTTTCCCAATCAATGCAAAATACCTGGATGCGCTGTTCACTGTTTACTGCGAGGAGAGCTGGGCGGACAGATAACTGAGTGCATAGCATGCATAATGCAATGTTTACCATGTTCGCGTTTTAATTACATTGTGTCAACGAGCTGCTAATGCGCGCCTCAGCGGCACGACAACGCCACGTGGTTCTGAGCGCGGTAGTCTACAGCCGCAGCGCCTTGAACCTGCCAGAGTCGCACTTCAGAGTCATCACTTTCAAAGAAGAAACTTTGCACTTAGCTTCAATTAGCCCCGAGTGGCGATACACATATTTAGTTGAGTAGTAGTTCCGGTCTGACGCGTAAACATATGGCAGGAGCGGAGAAGGGCACTTTTCGGACGTGACTCTGATTGGTTCACGTCTCTTGAGTGGGCGCGGTTTACAATGGTGGGCGTTTCACAAAACCAACGCGCACACAAGCGTCGCATTCATTCACTACGGATCTGACGGAAGTGACTACACCTCACACGCGTCTTATCACGGCCCATGTTTTGACGCTTGTTCGTGTTGCGTGTCCGAGCTCTCTGCGGTGCGTCCGTTTGCGTTGTGCACGTTTTCCACGTTCCAGTTTAGTTTTGTTGATGACTTTTGCTGCGCTCGCCAGGCTCGTGAACTGACGGGTTTACTATTAAAAAGCCGTCTTCTCCTCTGCCCCCCCTGCAACGCCGCCAACATGGATTTGCTTTGGATAGCGGGCTGCCTTCTGAGCATTTGCGCGTGGTGTGCGTCCACGGAGCGACACAGCGTCTATTGGAACAGCACCAACCCAAAGTACGTACGTTTGTTCTCACTTTTACTGTGGCTCGCGCGCAAAGCAGGCCGGACTTCATAGATTCGACACTCAAGCTTATTCGGAGTTTGCATTTGAATAAAAGTTAAATGCTCATTTTAATCTGCACTGAAGTAAAACGCAATGCATATTCACGAGGCTGATGTAAATGTGACAAGTGTTGTAATGATAATATTAAAGGCTGTTGGGAGTCTCTTCTGTCGCCCTCCCCTTTTCGCTCTTATCTCCGCTCCAAAAAAACCTGTTATTACAGAAAAAGCTCTGCTGCCCCTTTACCTGCGGCTCTCCTTTTACCTGCTCCGGGCTTTGAGTCAAGGCAAGGCAGTCATTTCTAAGCCAGGTTTTGAAACCAGTTGCGACGTGCTTTGGAAAGACCTTTTGGCACAACTTTACGCACAGAGACGCAGAGTGCGAGGCAAACAAAGTGGATTAGATTGGCCTGCGGTGATTCTAGACTAGGTTATTAGGCCAAATAACTGTGCTTCAGTTGTATTCAGGCTAACTGTAGATACATTTTCCAAAGAAGGACAATAAACTGGCTATTTTAAATTGCTTGTATTAAATTGCCTTGTCAATTGGAGGATGTTGTTAGTGGAATAGTCAAATGTAAAATATGATGAAATTAGGCATGCATGACAAATAAGGATTTGCCAAAAGAAAATAAAACTAGACTTTGACTAAATACTTTGATCATTTATGAGCCCATTTGGGAAAATTCACAATTTGAGCTGTAGATAATTAACTATTTAAAGTTGTTTGCATTATGAGGTCAACAGTGCACACATCATATAATTGGTGGAGTTCTAAAGGGCAACATTTTAAATGTGATTTCCCAAGCAGGACGTTTTGACTGTAAAATATCAAATCTGTTTATCTCTAAATCCTATCTGCCCATTCATTACTGCCTGACTGGGCCCAAGAGCCATTAGTTCAGATGGAAAAGCTCAAATAGGAGTTGATGGCCTGTTGTTTTCGTTCATCAGTACCAATCCTGCAGGGAGACTTTGGTGTTGTTTTTACCAGGCACTTTAGACTGTGCTGAAATCTCCTTTGCAATCACCTCCCCATCTGACATCACATTTTCAGCCTCGCACGACGACGCTCGGCAGAGAGAGACCCTTGAGTGCGCCTCTTAAATCAAGCAGATATGGCGTGGGGGGGGGTTCGCTTCGGCCGTCATAAGGACATAGTGGTGTTCATATATCACGCTGCAGAGACAAGTAATAATGTTTGGTGACAGAGACTGAGGAGGTAACTTGAAGCCGGCCCAGTAGGTCAGACACATCCACAAGCGAGACGCACAGAGACCGAGAGAGAGAGGAAACATGAGTGCAGAATTGTACAAGATTGTGAAGGGTAAAGCGCCACGCCAGAATGAGTGCGGGTCAATTAGAATTATTGTTTAAAAATGGTTCTTCTGGGTTTACACGTGCAAAGACGAGGCAAGCACGGACAGGACTTTTGGCTATAAGTCAATATGCAACATCGCACCATTTTCATCAAGCAGTCACCGCGCGGCCATTGTTTGTACTGCATTATTGTCGTACTTTCTGAGTTTATGTCAATGTAAAATGTGTACTTCTTTACAGTGTTTTTATTAGTCTGGTAACAATCAAAGTTATGCTTATTTACATGAGTATATGAGTAAAAAAGGCAGTAATAGTAGTAGAAGTGTTGTCACAATACTTCAACGTCGAGATCTATACTAAGGAAAAGGCTTGATACGCAATGCCGATTTTGATACCGCAATGATAAAAACATCCCTTTTTGAGCATAGAATGTAATGACACAAAATAAGATCAATTTCATTCATGCCATTATGTTATCTCATACTAGTTCTAACATTCGATCAATAGTCAAGAAGAAGTCTAATGTGATTTTTTTCCAGTATCGATACTTCCCCAAATGAGTATCCAGATTCGATACTAGTTTTAGCATGGACTAGTACCTCCTTTTTTATACTTTTGAGACCCCTAAATAGTAGTATTGGTAGTAAAAGTAGTTAGAACAGTGTTACAGCATCGTAGTAGTCTAAGTTTTGTTCTGTATTTGTGACTTATTTGTAGTATTTGTACTCTATATTCCCATTTCCAACGAGTAGAATGTAACCATTTTGCCCATGGGCTACATCATTTTTCTGTAACAAGTTTAGGTGATGATTTGAGTAGTCGTTGTCGGTATCAGTTTGATTTATTTAAAAACACAATGATTTTTCAAGCGCGCCCACGTCATCTTAATCTGTCTATCAATGTCAGACCAACGCACATGCGTCAACTTCTGGCTTTATCTATTAATATCCCCCCTTCGGCTTCGAACCGTTTTGAAAATGTCACTTCTCAGAAATAATTATGGCAGTGACAAAGCTTTTTTACGTCAAATCAAATTGAAGTGGTAGATGCGTAGATTGTAAATAGCGTTAATCCTTCTTTTTCAGATCTCTCCGGAGATGACAGTGCTAAATCTAACCCCTTGGTGACTCTTAATCCTTCGCAGAAAGTGAACGTTTTTCTGTTTTTTCATTTGTAGTTTTGACCCATTTCTTGCTACTATGTCAAAATGTCGACTTCCAACATCGTTCCATGATCCATTATTTGTTCTTATTGATCTTAGAGTGGTTTTGATTTCTCCTGCATTTGTGAAAGGGTTAAGTAACTCCTACATAAACATGCAAGTCCTACTCACTTGTGACTCAAGACTGTGAGGCCCGAGGCTTCCTGACTGCAAAGGTCATCCAAGTCTTCTGCGTTAAGTACAAGCTTGTCCAAATTACTCTAAAAAAAAAAAGAAAAAAAAGAAAAGAAAAGAAAAAAATGTAAAAAAAAATGCACTGAAGTGGGCAATATATCAAATTGTAGATAATATTGTGAATGTTGCTTTGAAGAAATGCAATTTATTTTGTATTGTATTGTTTGCAGTAAAAAATGCTACAAAAAAACCTGATTAAAAAATAAAAATGCAACCATTTTCAACACAAAGTAGTAAAGTTGTTGCTATAATATTACCATGTGGTCATATAATCGCTCTGATATTGATACTTCAAATGTGTACCTCGTTTCAATACTACTTTTCGTATCAGTTAGTACAACCTTGCTCCCAATGTGCTGTCATTTGCTTTGACATACAGTATTATGTTTTACGTTAGATGCCATACTCAACATCTTTTATCCAGGCTTGGGACGAAACAAAACCGCCACACTTAACTCCTGCCCTTTGTTCTCCACTGTATGAATAAACGTGAGGAGTCTGCCCTCCCTGAATTTCGATTACTCGTTGCATTACTCTTCTTCAAACGAACTGCACATGACTTATTGCTCCCTGGATAACGCAGCTTATTTTAACTGTTGAAACACTTCCCTCCCCAGTTCTTTAGAAAGACTCTTCTGTGCAATCCTATACATTTTGAAAGCCCCACTGGGAGTTAATTGCGTATAATGAACACTATATTTCAAAATGGCCTCAATTGGGAATCTTTATTGGAACCAGGAATGTTGTGAATTTCCTCCCGTGTTCCCAGAAGGACAGTCAGTCCGTTGAAATGCGCTGTCAGCTCTGTGAGGGCATACCACCGGACCAGCGCGTTCTACACAGGGAGTGTTCATTCATTCACCACACGAGCGGGACGCAGTGACTCAAGCCGTACACATTAACCCGATCCTTACTCACTAAAGGCCGAGATTAAACATTACTGCTGGCGGTTGCAGTTAAGTGCGCCGTGAGTTGTTAACCCGGAGTGCTCTAAAAGTAGCACAAGAAAATGTAATTCTGTCAACTGGACAAACATTTTAACAGTGAAGACGTTTGTTTGACCACTCATCCAAGTAGCTTCTTCAGTTCATCTAAAGGTAGTTTTTATTTTTTTGCCGTAGGTATAGTAATGGAACATGGGATACTTTCACCAAAGACGGTAAATTCCTCACAAGATAAACTTAAGAAACCCAATATTTAAAGGCTCTGTACCTGATTTTTACTCTCTTAAAACGTGAAAAACAGAAGTAGTTCATTTTAAACAGTTTGCAGCGGTTCACGTGCATTTCTCACTCTAAGCATCCTAATTATTCAGAGTTTATGAGCGCTTTGGCCATCACTGTAAAGACTCAAAGAAAGCGTTCTCATTTTGACATGAGCAGATGCTTTTACGATACATCTGTGCTGGAGTAAAACTGATTGATTCATTAACTTTAGAAATATAAGGAATTGAAGCTTCATTAACCCTTTACTTTACTTACTTTTACTACGTCCTGTGCATTCTGCTCATATTCCACTCTTTCTCGTTTGTCAATTTGTGTCATGTAGATTTAAAACGCATACAAGACTGCAATGCTCTGCACAATACCCTCCTTCTTCCTCTCTCTGCTTTCTCTCCCTGGGCATGGTTTGACCCCTCTCTCTGCCTCGTACCTGTCTCTCCCTCTCTCCTGCTCCTCCCTCCCCCCTTTTTTCCTTGGCCCGACTTCCCTTCTTTTCAACTCCTGTGCATCTGTTAACTGTTTCCTGCCTTGCTCGCTTACATTTCATCCTCAATCACTGCCCTGCGACTACCATAACACAGCCTTGGAACAGACTTTCTAATGGGGGGCTTTGATTTGTTAAAACCACAAAATTAGCTGTTTTCGCCCGCACCTTTGCCGGCACCAATGGTCCGATTCATGTCTTTGAAAACGCTTTTGTGCGTAGCGGGGCTTAAGGTACCCACATGACTGATTTCTGGCGGCGTTTATCCAGTCAATTTGGGGCTTTTTTGTCTTGCCGCCCATACAAATTAGTCTTCACGGTGCGCCATAGAAAGGGAGAGGTTGCTGGTGTGACTGATTAGGGAGGTCAGAGGTGATTTGGTGATGAAGTGGCCAGGCTTCTATCAATGTGTCAGTCATTTTGTCACACCGGTGGTCCGTGAATGCCTCCTGCCACTCAGCGTCGCCATTCTCTTCCCCGCGATCCTGTTCCGCCTCTGAGAAACTTTTTCATTCACTCTCCTCCAGCTTTTCTCCGCTCTTTTATCTCGATTTTACAAGCTGCCCCTTTTCACTCCATTATTTCCTCCAAACTGTGGTGGAGTGAAGCGAAGGGCCCAGGCGAGGGAAGCAGGGCAAAAAAGGTGTGGAATTTTTTTATCGGTCTTGGCACCCGTCACACAGCGCTTTGGCCTCTGCTTCACGCTCTCTCTTTCCCATGACTGGCTTCCTTTGACTTCCTTGTGCTCCTCTGGCCTGTCCAAAAGCCAAATCTGTTTATCTGTTTACTTGAGCAATGTTCTTAGAGTAACTTTGAGGTAGAACATAGTTTTTACACTAAAGTTGAATAAAGCCGGCTGCACACTCGAGCGTTTTAAAATCGTCTGCAGTTTTAAGACTTGACACAGAGTTTGCAGACCACAGACTTGAGGACATTGTGCAACGATTAATTGCCTCACACTCCCATCAAGCACCGCCACGCCACACACTTCGGGATTTCGGGAAAGATTTGTTACAAGCGGAGGAGGGCACAAGCGTCACGTGATCGCACGGGCTGTAATGAGACCGACTGCACGTTGTATTCGCTGGAGGTATGGAGCCGGTTACTGCAGCGCTGACGAAGAGTGAAAAAGGTCGCACCAACGCCGCGTTCGTTTCCTTTGCGCTTTTTCTAAAGTTTGTCGTCAACTTCAGTCGCCACTAGGAAACATAGAGTCTCGCACTTTCCGGCTGCGGTAAAGTTGTTGGAACTTCACAATTTGGAGGTTTGTAAACTTGGGCCTGACAAATAATCTCAACAGAATCGCATCGACCCCACAGACAAGGAGCACCACAAATACGCGCTTACGAGAATTGCTACTCGGGCCACGCCTCCCTGAATTCGCGGAGAGGCAAATTGGACTTAAAATCTGGCAAAAAAAAATGGTGTATTGCATTTTGACTAAATTTCCCTTTTGCGTCACCTTTGCGTCACATTGCGTTGTCGTAATGTTAAACACTGATGGCATGTGGTAGTCTGGAGACGACTAGAAGAAATAACAACAGTGATTAAAAAGGCACACGGCTTTAGAGAGCTGAAACGTCACTGTTCCTTAGAAGTGCTTAGGTATTCTTAACATCAGATTCCTCGTGTTTTTCCGAGTAATCTGATCTGACGCCACTTTCTTTGAAAACATCCAGGTTTCCCACTTTCTTAATCCAGCCTCCTCAGCTCTTCAAACCCACCCTCACACAAACACACCATCTTTTCTCTGTCTTGTGTTTGTTTCTGCCCCCTCCCCCTTGACTCCCCCCAGACCCAGCGCCTTAATCTGCCTCCATAATCTGTCTGCTAAATTCAATCTACAGAAAAGAGATTGAGAAACACACACGCGCAAACACACGCACATAATAATCTTGTATAGACTCAATGATCCGATTGTGTGTTGGGCATTATTCTACTCAGGTGATGGACAGATCAAACAAACTGAAATATAGGCTGAAATATTTGAGATTTTGATAGCTTGTATAGCATTTTTTGACACAATAAATTGGTATATAAATTGGTATATACGTCTTACTGTTGTGGCAGGATTACTGATATTGACAGATAACGATGATAAAACCCCAAATGTATGTTAAATTACAGTAAAGTTCACACATTAACTTAACATCCCAGTTAAAATATTACGGACAGAAATCAGTTTTGGTGACTAAGTGTAGGTGGCACGCACGGCACACTACACATTTAGTCGTACCAGTAGTTGTAGTTGTAGATGTCCTTTTGATAGAGTATTAGTTGTATCATGCCGTTTTTACAACATATAAATCTGTTTTTAGTGACAATTTTGCAGTTGTAGTTGCTGTTTTAAAGTGGTATTGCTTGAGTTGCGTGAACATTTTCTAGGTCAATGGTGTGCTGGTATCAGAAGGGCTTGTTTTATTGACTGTGTTAGATAGTGAATCAGGGCAAAGGTTTCAGAGCTTCCTTCAGGCGCCTTACAGTACATCTGCACACTGCTTGTATCCGTATACTCCATCCTACAGTATGTCTGTGTCTGCGCCTTAGACGACAGTATGAACTACTGCTGCTTCCTGCTGCTTTTCCCGGGAAAAACGTGGCATCCTGTCTGCACAATAAACAATACCGTTCTCACACTTTACTCACGGCACTGGCGTAAAAACACAGACCTGGGAGTTAAGCTGGTTTCCTACACACAAGAACTGTAATAATATTAACACTGATATTAAGATCTGGGAAAGTATACAGTATGTAGTGATATAATTGTAATTGATGTGGGAAATGGTGAAAAGCTGTGTTGCCAGATTTGTAATCATTGTTTTTTCGGGCTAAGTTTTATAGAGGCTACTTCCTGCTACTATCGCATAAAAATATCATTGTAAAATATTACGCACCGAATTTTAGAACATTCACACGTCAAATGTAGTGATCTCGATAAAGAATTGTTCAGATTTGTGGTCATCGGAAGCGATCGATCATTTTCATTCGTGTATTTTTGTTTGCTCAATGCCAGCCCTTTAACTCAATACCTTCAGGACATAAACATCATCCTTCTACTACTACTATTACTACAATTGAACCAGTACAAGGCTACACCAACTACTGTATTTGTTGAGTTGAATGTAGCTTTCTTTAGGCTACTGAAACTACTACTACAACTGCTAATTTGATCAAGAAAGGGCTTTTTCACTGGCAATCGTTTCAGTTTGCGTAAAGTTAGTTAGCCATGGTTCGCCGATGATATTGCAGGGAGACTTTACAACGTTCATAATTGTGGAATTTGTTTCGTTCCGTGGCAAAACACAGTACTTACTATGGTGTTGTCATAGAAACGCATAGGAAACACATTCACCTCCGCCCACTCCATCCATCTCAATAGCTTTCCCCATTCGTCATTCAACTTTTGTCTGTCCGCATCGTCAGCCATTGTGCTCCCCATACGACTTTCCGTTTTTATACTGCTAAAACAATGACAGAATCTTTAAGCCAAACCACAGGGAAGTAATTGGCTGTTATAGCAGTGAACGGGGGGAAGCTTTGGATGAATATATATGATCTTTGCTCCTGTCTGGACTCTCCACGGGGCCATTTGTATCTCGTAAGGGGCGAAGGCAGAAAGGTCAGGGTTGACGTCACATTTCTCACGAGGCGAATCAATGCACAGAAAAATCTATTTGGTTTGGATTGATCTACAGCTTCTATGGTCAAGGATTTATTTATTTTTTTATATATATCTATAACAACTGTGTAGCTTTAATGAATCCTTGTATAGATCTTGAGGGAGAGAATGCAATATGTGACAAAGAAGAACACACGTTGGAACCAAATGCAAAAATAAAACCTTCATTTAAAGTATTCAATATGAAGTTACAATTCTGTCAGACCTTTGCTGTGACTAAAGGGTGAGATTTACACAGTGCTTTTCTAATTCTAATGAGACACTCAAAGCTCTTTACATTCAGAGACATTCACCTATTCACACACAAACATCTATACAAACGTCTTGCCCAAAGATGCAGTGAATGTGAAAACAGTTTGCTCTGTATAGTGTGCAATTATTACACCTTTACTAAGCCACTTCATCTACAACTACAACTTTGTTTCTTGACCTTTTTGTAATAGTAACAAACACACATTTAGAGTAAACTCGATTCTAAGAACAACATTTCCTTCAAAACTGCCAAAAGTTTTGTTTCCCAGACCAAACAAAAGCATAGTTACACAATGCCCCCATTTGCACAACAAAGCAATACTCCGTTTTGTAGATGAAATCAAAGTTAATTCTTCATTCCGAGTTTTGAACGTCAGCATGACTTGACAAACAAGTCTGAAGCACTTTCTGTTCTCCCACACAGAAATGGGGCGCGTGGGCTCGGATCGTAATCGAGGATCGAACGCTTGACTGACTGAGGGCTGCTTCCTTGTGCACGTTGTGTGGGATTTAACAGCCTTAAAGGGACGAGTCAGAGGAAGAAGTGAAGGAAGTGTGTGGGGGGTGTCCCAATCAATGCAGAAAAGACCAGCGGAGAATTTGACAGTAAATCTGGCTAGTACATTCGCACTTCTGTTCACTTCTTGTTTTTGTTTCTTTAAAAGTTGAAAGCAGTTTTTGGGCTCCAAACCACGCACTTTTAGCGACAGATGATTGGCTGTAGACCTCTCAATTAAAAAAAACAAAACAAGCTGATCATTGACAATTGGACATCTTATTAAAAGTCAATAAACTGTCCAGCCATAGTCTCAACTCAAGTTTAGAAAATTGGAGAAAGTTGAGTTACATGACACTTTTACCACGGCAACTTTGAAAGGAAAAGGTTATAATAGTTGTAGAAGTAGTAAAGTTAAGATTTCTCTGACGCGCTGCTCTCTCTCTGTTCGGAGTAGTCTTTCTTAAACCTGCAGCTTTTGATCCTTATAATTGAGGAAGTCTAAAACATTATGAAAAACATGTCGTATTATGTATTATTATTGAGGATTTTTATTTTAATTTATTGGCTTGGATCACTGATTACAGAACCGTTTTTGAACAATTACTCAGTTTTGCTCTCCCATTAAACATTACCTTGATGCAGAATCTTGATTTGATGCAGTAGCAGTACAAGCAGCAGTACAAGCAGCAGTAGCAGTAGCAGTAGCAGTAGCAGTAGCAGTAGCAGCAGTAGTAGTTGTCGCAGTCGTAATCGTAGTTGTCACATTTGTATGTTCGCATTTGCATATTTAAATGAAGTATTGAAAAAAGGTTGAAAAACGAATTGGCCAAGCTTATGGAGACGGATGGGAATATGATGTCGAGTGGGCGGGGTCATATTGGTCACCATGACGACCCCATAGAAAGCATTGTGTCTGGTCTTTTGCAAACGCTGTGGGACAGAACAAGTTGCATAGTTGGGATACCACAGCGGCGATGGGCTCTGATTGGTCCAGGGCGTCCCGCGTGGGGGGAGGGACCATTGACACAGGGATCTGGTCTGCGTATTGAGTGATAAAAGATGGACAAGGTGTGGGAGGCGGACGGAGTGATGGGCAGATAAAACGGAAAGGGGTCGGGACGGCGACGTTTAGCAGTCCGGGTTTTCTTATCGGCGATGTCTGAGGGGTGCGAAGGAACAAGATACTTTTCATCAAGAAAGTTACGGAAATACATCACATTGTGTAGTGCAAAATAGTGTTTGTTATTGTATAGTGTTGTTGATTCTCAAGAAACATACAGTGTTTGTCGGCAAAGTTGGTCCCGTGCACACTCCTGCAATAAGAGCCGTAGTAGCTTGACTGATTATTTACTTTAATTCAGCCACAGGTTCAGACACGATTCCTTACCTGCCGAAAGGTCGATACAAAGGTGAACACTGAAGCTTGTTCTCCTTGCGTCTACATTAGAAGAAGTAGCAGGTAGAATAGTTCCTCCAGAATAATTCAGGTAGTAAGCCGGTGTAATGTCTCATTCGTCCCGGAGTGGTTTCAGATGTAGTCATCGAAACGTTTCCAAATGTTTCCAAAACGTTGTCTGCCTCTGAAACCTTTTTCTACCAAATTTCAGTAGTAATAGAGCAACACCATAGCAGTAATATGTGCAAGTAGTAGATATGGCTGTAGGCTTTTGTTGTCTAGTCTTTTTTATTAGTCAACTATTTTAAGTAGTATTGTAAGGATTTATATGGACCGCCGTAGAAAAGAGTAGATGTGGATAGAGTTATCTGCAGTTTTGGGAGTGACCGGACGTCTTTTCGCTTGAAGAGTGAAAACATGAAGATGTCGTTTACTACTACTGTTTAAAAGTACTTTTTGTGCGAGATCCTAATCATTTTGAGAGCTTATGCCAGTGCGACGCCACATCCCCTTTTAGTCGATTAATCTCAACTCAAAGAATTTCTTAAATCGACTTCAGCGCCAGTAGTTGAAATATTTGTAGTTACAGCAGTAGCACACGTTTTACTAGAACCTCTCCACTCTCTCTACCCCACACACACAGCCGGTCTTTTTGAACTCCATAAGTCCAGTTTAAAGGACTAATACCCCTTTCTGTGCGAGAACAATGGCATCCCACCACAGCCCCACCCATGTCCACATCTCACCCCCTCGCCCCTTCGCTCCGTACCCAGCCATCGCCCCTCATTTTGGGCCTCACTGTCCACCATAAGCCCCTTAACTAAGCCGGCACTGGAGTCTGATGAATAGGTTCTAGCCCCAGCCTGTAATCCCGGCTCGGACCAAACGATTAGGTGGTCCCTGCATTCTCGTCCACTCATCCATGTTGTTGTTGGTCAGTCACCTTTTAGGTCACTCCACTGGCATGTGTACAAGCTAACGGTAAATAGCCCTGTTTACACGGACAGCGAGGGGCCCTGGTGTTAAAGTTCATTAGTTGAATTGAATACTGTAAATGGAGCGTGCAGAAGAAAGGACAAGAGGTGAAGAGGCTGGACAAACTGGGTCAGAGTACTTTAAGATAATGATGTTTTTTGGCTCCACAGATGATGCAATAAGAGGAAAATGCACTTCGGAATCAAAATCCTGAGATGTTTGGCATACCATCCACAACCTTTAAGATAATGGTTAAATCACTTGGCAAAAATGCTTCAAGATTCTTGTGGTTCTATCTTTGCCCTTTTGTGGAACCAAATGTCATTCGCACATATTTTATTTTATGCAGAAACACAGGTGTTTTCAGTCCCCAATGTGAGATTTGTTTTACTGTAAATTAGTTTTGCAATTTCATTTTAGACATCGTCATCAGTATTTTAATGTTTTCTTCTTTTTTTTTTTACTTTACAGGTACAAAACTTAGTCTAAATGTTTCACTGTGCACAAACTTTACAAGTTGCTTACTCAACCAAATTAAAAAAGAGATTCATTCTCTTAATTTGGTTCCACCTTTTGCATGTTTTAAATGAGATTTGAATTGATTTTTTGCACACATCGCTGTAATTTGCTCATTCAGGCCCACTTCTTGCTGACTCTGAGGCACTTTTCGCTCGTATAAAACCCTCTCCAGTGCTGAGTTGGCGACCGGCCCGACCTTTGATCCAGGCAGCGCCCAAGCACCAGCATTCCTCTGCCCCAGTAGAGTGCACGGCCGAGGGGGTGATGGATGGACGGAGGAGAGGGAGGGCTGGAGGAGACTGAGAAGAAAGCAAAAAGTCAGAGCCACCAAAGATTAAAGCAGACAGATTAGACTCCTGAAGAAGCTCAGATAAATCAGGAATTCCTTACATTTGGGAGAGTGGGGGAATGTTAGCATTAGTCTGTAGTCCATTTTTCATCATGAGAATATTTGGACACTTGACATGGCCTTTTTCTATCTTTTATCTCTGCATTTTTATCAAGAGCTATCATGACCCAACTCCCAGATTCCTCCAAGGGTCTGGAGACAGTTAGGGATTTATTACAAAAACAAACCGCAGAGATTATTGTTGATTATGGTGTTTTCCTAAATGTAAGTGAAACAGTGAAATTGCCAACTAGCTTAATGGCACTCCAGCTACAATGGTTAGCAAGAGTCTTTCCGATGTAGTGTCAACAAGTCTGGCACGTCTGGAGGTGCTTCAACAAGGAAATTCAACCCACAAAAGTAACAACTATCCAATTACCTGCATTTAGGAGGCAGAAACCGTTCACAGGAAGGCATGCAACATATTTATCGCCATGGAGAAAAGCAGATGGCTCCACAAGGCCAAGTCACAGGTCAGATCTGTGGAAAAGTGAGCCAGCGATGCATATTTCCCATTATATTCTTGAGCGCTAAAATAACACCTGCAATGGAAGAACTGCAAGACAGATGCGTTTAATGCCATACTGTGGAACATTCCAGGCAAAGCAACATCTCCATGGTGACAAGCAGGTGGCGGACCCTCCTCCGGGGACATGTGCACTGTTAAAAAGTAATTTATGACAACTTAAGTTTTGCATAATCCCTCTTTCAATTCGTCTAGTTGACACTTATTAAAATTGTATGTTCAGTCTTTTCGTCGCTATATAATTTAAGTTATTTATAAAGTGCACATACACAATCTATAATAAGCATCACACAGTCTGTCTATCTTCCTAATTACACCATAGATCCTCCTCTCTGCCGGAGCTGCTGCATCGGCTTCCTAAACCCGGGCCTCGCTTTCATTAAAAGTGAGAATCTTTGGATAAACAATGCAGATAAATGCAGACATCTTATTGACACTGAGCGGAAAACGTGTGGGAGAAAATAACAAGGGAAGCCTGGTGGGTGCGATGAGGGGAAAGGGGATTTGAGGCTGTGCAAAGTGGAGGTGTCACGGTGCCACTTTGTTTGCTAAAGCTTTTCTGCGCCGGGCCACGCTCCCCCTTTTGAAGCTCTTTAGTGTGATCGGTTAATTAAGCTGATGAAGACCGTTTCAGTGCAGACGGGAACAAAAGACGGAGGGATAATTAAAAGTATTTAATAATGGGCTTTCCCAATTAGTGCAGTTTTGAATAGAGTCACTGTTTGAAAGTGTTTAATCTTTTGACTTGGTTTTGATCCAGATCTTTTTAGACCTGGTCACATTTAAGTCTTGCTCCAGAACTGATGTAGAGTTGATGTAGTCTTGGTGAATGTCCTGCTTAAGTTTTAGGCCATTCTTGTCAGACTTGGGTTGGTCCGGCTTGTCTCGGTTTAGTCTCGGTTTAGTCCCGGTCTATTCCAGGTTTAGTTCCAGTACTTCAGTCCCAGTCATTTCTTATTTGTCTTGCTCTTGTCATGTTTTAGTCTTGTTGTCCTATGTCGGTATGGTTTTGGGTTCCGTATTCAGTCCCATTCACCGCATCGAAACTAAACCTGGACTGAACAAGGACTACAACCAGACCGAACCAAGTCGGTCGGACAAAAACTGGTGACAAAGTGTGGTAAAGTTATGGTTAAGTCTGATACAGTGTGTAACTTTTCTGGTCCGCTAGCTGCTTGTCTCCATGGAGATGTCGTTACGTTGCATGGAATGTTCCACAGTATGGCATTACATTGATTAATCTCCATGGAGACAAATGGACGGCGCCACCAAGACACCGCTCGGTAAGTAAGTCGTTGTGAGCAATAAAAGAAAAAACACACGTAAATGAATAAATACACAATGGATCAGTTCA
Source organism: Chaenogobius annularis (assembly GCA_015082035.1). Lineage (NCBI taxonomy): Eukaryota > Metazoa > Chordata > Actinopteri > Gobiiformes > Gobiidae > Chaenogobius > Chaenogobius annularis. The sequence goes on from BJKM01000105.1 coordinate 2,006,565, forward strand.
ATGCTGCACTGTAAAACATTCCAGTCAAACCAATAACATAACAGCTGCACAGTGTGCCTTTAAGAGCTGCTTTTAGTCTTTGTTTAACCCTGATAGAGTTGATAGATGTAGAATAATGGTGCTGGCTTTGACCACACTCGCACTACCTCCTGCGTCTCATATTGAACAGCGGCGAAAAGAGCGATCCCTGTTGTGAATAGAGTCGCTCTATGAAACTGGCATTGATGAAGCAACTGTAGCACAGAATCTTTCACCGAGTCCGACTTCAAAAGCCATTCCCCGCTTTAGGCCTTTGACCCCTCCCTTTTCACCCACACCTATTCATACAATCCCCCCCAAAATCTCCCCCATCTAAAGACTCTGGGAAGTGAATGCCCCGGGCCATAATTACCACCCTCTGGGGCGACTTTAATACCCCTTTTTTGTCTTTTTAATTGCGCCCCCCTGAGACACTCTTTTGACACAGCACATTGGGACCATACTATGACCAGTCTATAATCACGGTTATAAGAAGGATTTTGACTTTCTCTGCATGTCTTATTGTATTTGAGGTAATAAATTAGTCAGGAAAAGTACAACATTTGGACTCAAACAGAAATGTGAGGTTGGGGTAAAGGGTTAAGTATGGTTGCATCGGAAAAAGGCCAGTTCAGGGCTAGAAATGATGTTGCAAAGTGGATGATTTTAGATGTTGTATTTGTTTGTGTGTTTTTAAATTAAACTTATTATCAAATCAGCCATTTTGAACGACCTGGCGGTTGAATCTTCAGAGGCTTCATCAATACATACATATAAGGACCTGAGTGAACGTTTTTGTAGTTCCAGTTGTATTTTGAGTGTCATTTTTGTATTTGAGACAATAACTCGTGTAGTCAGACGCTGACCGCAGTGTTTCGCCTGCTTGGTGCTGTTATCGATTTCACTGTAAAGTGGCAGTGGGGGAAAAAACATTGTTAGCAGCAATTCCGGTCGTGGCGGGTACCGAATTGGAGATAAAGCACCTACAAACGCCGCATTGCTACTGGGGGCGAAAGTGATAATTATTGCTCTCAAAAGTTAGGAAAATTTGCGGACGCGATTATCAGCGCACACAGTTTAGTTGGGGAGTTTTGCAAGTTTGGCGAAAAAAAAAGATCGAGTAACAAACAAACACGAAAATCCCAATCAACCCACAAAATGCTCACTCAAGATGACGGACTGCCAGAGGAAAGAGGAGGACCTTGAGGAGGGAGCTGACCTGGACCTTGGCAGTAAAAAGGTACCAGATTACAACACTACTCCATCCATAGACGTTTGAGAGTCTTTTAGGCACCGTGGATTACACCCTCTATGGGCCAGTTTACTGCTGAAGAAACAAAAACTTAGTGATTCAGCTCTGCCACTAACTGGTCCACTGTCAGAGTGCAAGACGCCACAGCTGCGCAGGACAAGTGCCAGTCAGTGAGTTATCATTTAGCAAATACTTGGTTCACCCATGTCATTGATTTCTGCCTGAAGGGATAACAGATCTTGTTTGAAACAATTCTTATTTTTGCAATTTTTTATGGTTATTGATAATATTTTGCAATTTAATATGTATTACTTGACTATATTGTGCAGCTTATACGGACGGCACCAAAAAAACTTCTGTTTTGGGAAAACACATGTTGCATTGAAAATTGAAAAGGGAAATGAACTACTCGCGGCACACGGCACCGACTAGCACGTAGTTGCCCCAGAACTTCCTGTTAATTTGTCTCTATGGTTTTTGATATGCGTATGTAGACAAGATCGATCTAACATGTTAAAGCTTTATTAAAAAGCGTTGAATTCTTCACCAAAGGACACTTGTGAGTTTTATAAAAACTAAACAATTAAAATAACCAACTATTGACATTAAAACAATCAGATAGTTGCTTTATGTTTGATACGATTCAGCTGTAGAAACGGTTAGCTTTCTGCTGTGCCATTATGATCACTGTTTTGAAGATGTCTTATAATATGACTTGATGTTTCTGCGCAAAAGAGCTTATGTACGCTGATTAAGAAGCTGCAGGTCTTGCGTGAGGCGCGGGAGAGTCTCAGCGAGGACATTTTGGACTAATAATGCTCCTGGAGATGAGGTGGAGGTTGGAGGCTGCAGCAGGTCACTTAAGCCAACGACTCGATAAGTTCAGGATTTTGTGGTGAGACTTGGACAAGAGTGTGTCACTGCTGCATGTCTCTTCTGGACGACTGCGCCGGAGTGGGGAGACCGCCCTCACACAGTCTGAGGAGACACTACACCAGAAGAGAGGGTAAGGAGAATCAATGATCCTAAAAAAAAAATGTTTTAGTATCATAAAATCACATTAATAACTAGTTGAGTGACCACTGTACACTATGGCCCCGAAAAAAAACTGTTTACTCTTCAGCTGTTTTGGCCTTGATCTAAACTTATCCTCCTAATTTAGGTCGGGCTTTTGCAGCCCCAAACGCGCGCAATCCAAACTGGGCTTGTGCATCTTTTAAAGTTTCTAACCAAAAGTATTTAATTGTTGGGTCTGTTTATTATTTTGATGTTTTACTTAAACACAAGTGCGATTGGTGCGTACACTCTTCAATTGTCACAATGATGACATCCCAGATCATTATGGCAGCCTATTCATGTTGAAATAGTGTGTTGTTACTTTCATGTTTCATGATCACCTGTTTGTAGCATATCCAATCAAACCCACTATCAAGGCCTCTGACATGGTAATGTTTATCGTCAGCGCCTTGACTTTGAGAAGAGGAAACTGCCTGATCGCAGCACGGAGGATGCCAAGGAGCTGAAAGGAGAACCATGGACCGGATGGGAGCGAGTTGTATACGACATCCTGGCCAACTACCTTCAGGAGGACACTCTCACAGACTATGAGCACTTTGTCAAAATGAAGTCAGCGCTGATCATTGAACAGCGCAAACTCGAAGACAAGATCAAACTAGGAGAGGAGCAGCTCAAGTGTCTGCTGGACAGCCTGCCCATCGAGCAGAGGCTCTCCTTGTGAACAAAATGGACTAGTTTGTTTTTTTAAAAAGACACTGAGTTTTTTGGAGTTGCAATACCACCCCATGTCCACTAGAGAGACAAGAGGCGACTTTAATTGTGTCTTGAGTTTCTCATTTAAGGTAACAGATCTATGTTATCAGGAGACCAACTTTTAATTTTACATTGAGTGATTTGCAGTACATTGTGTCCACTAGGGGGAGACACCAAGTGAAAGCGATTTGACTCATGGTCTTATCTAATACCTGTGTTTTAAAAGATGCGTCTTTTGACATTTTTTACACATTTCAGTTCCTGTTTCCGGCCAAATGAGACCCCACTCGCAATGGCTTGAATTTCTATAGTATTCCGGTTCATTTTCTCATCTGTAGTTAAAGGTGCACGATGTAACTTTTCTGAGGGAGGTTCCACCATCTGCTTGTCTCCATGGAGGTTATTTCTTTGTCTAGTTTAATGCCATACCGTGGATCATTTTATCTCTCTGTAGAAACAAGTTACAAGCCAGATCAGTAAGACCAACGCCTGTAATGCCATAAATGCTAGAGCTATACTGAAGGTTTAACACCCTGAGACATTCAAGTCAAAGCAGCAACATCTCCATGGAGACAAGCCTATGGCAGAGCCTTCATTTGAAAAATTTCATACTGCACCTTTTTAAAAAGAGAGACTCAAGAACTGAATTAATTTGTTAACGATGTCCAGAAGAGGGAGACACAAAGAATAATGCTGTCACTTGCAATTCCATGATTTTCAACTTCTGTCCACTTCTGTATCAAATCGGTTCTGTACGAAAAATCTTTGCAATACATCTTTGTGTCCAGAAAAGGGAGACATGTATCAACAGTGAATTGTGATTTCTCTATATTTTCTTATCAAATTGTGACAAAGACTAACTGTTACTTTAAAATGAACTGTCATAAAACCACTTGGAGACACGTCCTATTATAAAAGATGTTATAAGCATCAATGAACCACTACAATTTGTCTTTTACCTAACCACCATTTTTTTGCTTTGTTTTTATTATTTGAATGTTTTTTTTTTAGTAATTTATTGTAGCTTTTTGAATCTGCGCAGGAGAGGACAGTATTTTGTTTAACTGATTTTGCCGTTTCAGTTTCTAGTAGTATTTATCAAGATTTAAGTCATTTGTTACAAAACTATCCATAAAATCGGACCGTATAGTTCAGTCAATGGAATTAACATTTGTATCTAAAAAAAGAACAGTGGCCTTTTTTACTAAAACGATTGTGCCCTACAGAAAAAGTTCAATACTTTTGCAATAATAAACCTTGGAGACAGGATGAATGTGCAGATTGCATGTTGTTTTTAAGAGCACTTGTTCCTCTCAGCACTTCACAGTAAGCAAAAGTGAAGTGTCTCAAGATTAGAGGGGTGGAAGGGGTCACGGTGTAATGTTTGGCCTTTGATTCACGACTGCATGTAGTGTTTTAAGTTTGCATCACAGACAGAAAAATTATGAAAAACCAGCTGAGAATTAAAAAANAAAAGCCATTCCCCGCTTTAGGCCTTTGACCCCTCCCTTTTCACCCACACCTATTCATACAATCCCCCCCAAAATCTCCCCCATCTAAAGACTCTGGGAAGTGAATGCCCCGGGCCATAATTACCACCCTCTGGGGCGACTTTAATACCCCTTTTTTGTCTTTTAATTGCGCCCCCCTGAGACACTCTTTTGACACAGCACATTGGGACCATACTATGACCAGTCTATAATCACGGTTATAAGAAGGATTTTGACTTTCTCTGCATGTCTTATTGTATTTGAGGTAATAAATTAGTCAGGAAAAGTACAACATTTGGACTCAAACAGAAATGTGAGGTTGGGGTAAAGGGTTAAGTATGGTTGCATCGGAAAAGGCCAGTTCAGGGCTAGAAATGAGTTGCAAAGTGGATGATTTTAGATGTGTATTTGTTTGTGTGTTTTTAAATTAAACTTATTATCAAATCAGCCATTTTGAACGACCTGGCGTTGAATCTTCAGAGGCTTCATCAATACATACATATAAGGACCTGGTGAACGTTTTTGTAGTTCCAGTTGTATTTTGAGTGTCATTTTTGTATTTGAGACAATAACTCGGTAGTCAGACGCTGACCGCAGTGTTTCGCCTGCTTGGTGCTGTTATCGATTCAACTGAAGTGGCAGTGGGGGGAAAAACATTTTAGCAGCAATCCGGTCGTGGCGGGCCGAATTGGGAGATAAGCACTACACGCCGCTTGGACTGGGGCGAAGTGATAATTATTGCTCTCAAAAGTTGGAAATTGCGGGCGATTATCAGCGCACACAGTTAGTTGGGAGTTTTGCAAGTTTGGCGAAAAATAAAAGGGTACTTGCAAACTGGCGTGATGATGGTGGTGGTCTTATCTAATCGTCCGCTTTGAGGGAGTGCACTCAGGCGGAAGAGGGAAGCTGTGTACAATATTTATACGGTGTGGCTGATGTTGCAAGATGTTCTTACTCCTCTACTTTTACAGTTGTCAAAATGGTCACCCCAAGGACAATACAACCTCGGAAATGTTTGGATAGCCACTGAAAAAAGTGTCACAAATAGCAGCGTTTGACGACCTTCTTTGGGTCATGAAACACTTTTTTGAGGGGGATGTTGAAATCATTTTGCAGCACACCACCTACTAAAACGTTCACAAATCATACCTTTTTAGTAAAATAAAAAAAATAAGTGTATAAAACTAAATCAGGGTGAGGTTCTGCCAAAAAACGATTATTTTTAATTGATGTTGCAAGTATTCCACAGTTGATCAATTCCCAGTAGTTGTTTTGATTGGGCAAGGCCAGAAAATATGAGATTTTTACTCAAATTGACCAAATTAAGTGACGCCGCCGGAGGACATGATTCACTGACAAAACAGGTTCATCATCAGAAGCACTAAATTACTAAATTGAAATGTTGCCGGTGTCATTTTGACATAATACCTTCTTTGTTTGAATCCTGAAAAAAATGTTTCTCCTTTAGGGATGTCGAGATTGAAAAATACATCTATTCTAAATGGTGAAGTACTTGGCAAAGAAGCTGTTTCTATCATATTTCATTTATTGAGTCATTCAGAAAGTTCAATTGAATATGAAGCTGCTCACAAACTTGAACAGTAACGCGTTGGACAACGGGAAAGAAAGAAAATGAAAGGTTTTGCTTGGTAAATGTGAATAATCGCTCAATCAATCGCAACATCTCTGCTCGGAACATATGGCATGTTTTGGAGTCTGCGCATGGATAACGATTAACTTAATAATCGATTAGTTAACGATTAATCGATTAACTTGTTTCAGCCCTAATCAGGACTAAACCAGGACCAAACTTTTAACTTGACCAGGAAAAAAACCTGCCGCAATTATTATCCCTTTTCCCTTTTGATCTGTGTCCAAGCCTTTCAACACCTGAGTACTTCCTCCTCCGGTGGGGTCTGGTTTTTTAGTCATTTCGCCGCTCCTGAGTCTGTCTTGTTACTATGGGGCAGTCATAAGGTGGGGGACCCCCGGTAGCAAACAACAACAGCGCTAAGCTAACTAGCGCCTGGCCACTTTGATCGTTAATCACACATATGGACCTTGTCACGCTAACACCCCTGAATGCTACTTGTTACACGCTGGCGTTTTACGAGAACATACCAGCGAAATGAAACAAATGCCCTTTCAGTGGGGGCCCGCCTGCCGTGTGTGGACCCCCGGAAGGCTTGGGAAACTAAATTTGAAGTTTGGCGTTTGTCACTTAACGAACTTTGTAGAACTATGTGGACAGGGCGTAGAGCGGAGGCACGAAGAAGTTGAAACTCTGGGCCCGTTTGTGTCATTGGTCCAAACATAATTTAGATGATTGATCATTGTGATTAGGCAATACAGACTACAATATAATAATGAGAACTAAAGAACAATTGAAGAAAAAAGAAGCAAAATACATAAGTCAATCCATCGTCCTAAAAGGTAACCATGCATCAGTGTGAAGTGTTGTTTTATCTGGATGTTTATGTTACATTATTACTTTTGTCATTCATAAAGTTTGATTTCATAAGGCTGGTCTCATGCACGAGGACGTGATCTATTGGACAATGCAAAAGTTTGGTTGGCGTCAATAATCGTTAATAATCACAATATCTTGATGTTACTTCTCACAATAATCGTAACTACAACATTGAATTATTTGGTTTTATAATGGAAATTGAAGACTCACTTAAAACCACCTTATTATGAAAGTAAAGTTGGTGTTTCCTTTGTATAAACACTTTGCATTGACACCATTTTACTCTCCTAACTATCAAAACACTGCGAGAAAGTTGAATCTGCCACACTTTGAACACAGTTGTAGACAAAGCCTTAAATCCCCGACTTAAATATTTCCCTAACCACTTCCTCTTCTCAAATGTAGCCCTGTCAGACGTATGTAAATGTGCTGCCGTCTACATTGGGGCGTCTTGCACATTTGGCTGCCCATGGACCCGCGCATGTATTGGTTCCAAAGGCAACAAAACCTTATACAACACATACAATTCGTCCGAGTGTTGTCAAAATATTTAGACCTGTCAAATGTGATCCCCCCCTCTGTCGAACCCCCTGTGGTCTGGGACAGTAGGAGATGTAAAGTGATAGGTATTAGCTTTGGAGACTTACCAATGGGAGGTTAAGCCGGCAAATAACATTTAATGGACTGAACTCGGGAAAGAAGGGCAAATTCGGGACCAAACTAAGACCAAGTTGGCACACAATGATCACTAATGTATAGGACTAAACTAGATCGAAACCAGAACTAAATATGAACCAGGTCTGAACAAAGTCTATGGTCAAGTCTGTCAAGTGTACTAAAGATGCTAAACCGCACAAATAAACCACGACTAATTTAGGAAAAACGGAGCACGAACTAGGACCGAGCCAAGACTAATCCAAGTCCAAACAAAACATAACTAAACCAAAACTAATCCAGGATTTAACCACTATTTTGAGGTTGATTAAACTGGGACTGAACCCGGAACTAAACTTGGACTAAGGGTGGGACCACTTTTGCGCAAACACTTCATAAAAATTGGGACTTAACAAGGACTAAAACGCGGAACTTGACCTGGAATATACCAGCCTACTTCTGGATTAAACTGTGCTCAAACCAGGACTGAACCAGGAGAAGTGAGACGTGAACGCACCCTAAACCAGGACTCGAACTGGACCAAACCGGGACAATTGTGACCGCGACCAGGGCTGAACGGCTGGTGGAGTGAGCCCGCCGCTTTGAGCTCGCTGATAGATGGGAATTACTGGGAGGTGTATATCTTAGCTGGCGGCGTGCTACTGCTCCGGGCTGCTGAAAGATGATTTTGGCTGAGAGAAAGCATTAGCCCCCCCCCCCGAAGCGGCCACTCAGTCAGGGCGCGAGGGGACAAGCTCAAATACCTTTAGTGACTATTCCCTGGAGATAAACTAATATAAGTGAAAGAGGAGCCAGGGGCACAGATAAGGCCGGGCTTATAAACACTGCAGTAGTTATTTTAATTGTCTGCATCTGGCATTACTCACTGGCACTAAACGGGATTAGAGCTTGTAGGCCCTGGCACTGAATGTTACTGCGGTTAATGAGAAGACGGGGGTTATTTTGTTTGGAGAGTTCAGTTTGACCTTTGCGGTAAAAAAGCCTCGAGGTGTGATAAAAAGGAAAGTCAAAATGGCTACGCATGTTTGGACCCGAAGTGAGACAAACTGAAGACAAAGATAAATATTCAAAATATGAACTACTGCTATTCCTGTCTGTAAAAGTGAGATAGTTGCTATACTACTACTTCTAATTCTTCTGCTTCTACTAATATTATAACTACTACTGCTGCTAATACTACTAATCTATTACTATTCGTATCACTACTCTCTGCTGCTACTCATTCTTTTTATACTACTACTTCTACAACTACTGCTGCTACTACTGTTACTACTACTGCTACTACCATTACTGCTACTACTTCTACTATTCTACCACTTCTACTCTACTATTAATAAATACTACTACTACTACTTCTTCTAATACTAGTACTACCACTTGTATTACTGCTACTACTGCTAATACAAATGCTTTTATTACTAATAAGTTTACTACTGCTACTACTTCTAGTACTAGTTCTAGTGCTACTATTACTACCACTGATACTTCTACTACTACCAATACAACTACTGTTACTACTACTTCTACTACTGCTACTATTGCTACCACTTTTACTTACTGTTTCTAATATTCTAATACTTCTACTTCTGCTAAATTATACTGAAACGCTCTTTGTGACAACATCTAAATCTGGGACTAATATTGTAACTAGTATTGTATTGTAATGGACCAATCTGCGAAGAGCAAAGACAAACGTATCTGTTGAACAGCATAGAATGTTAAAGTGTTTTAAGATGTTTAGTTCTGACTCCTGTTGGCCGTACAAATCTTCAGTCCGGGTCGAAAAGCAGAGAAAACAGTTTGTTTACGTAAGTGCTGGTGCAGAGGGTGTATCTGTCGGAGGAGGAGGCGGCGCGGGTGGGACACAGGGAGGAGGACCGAGGGGAGGCAGCCTGACTGTCTGTCTGTGTAATGACAGGTCTCAGGACTCCCAGACCAGTCCCTGCTGACCCTAATGAGTGGCTTCCAACACATGTCGAACAAACTATTTTTACCCCTCTCTGCTCTTAAGTACATTTGGTTTTTAAACCGAGTAGAGAATGGTTCGGGCAAACAACTGTACACAAGTTGAGGTAGAAGGAGTCATTTAAGTCATGTTTCATGTTTCTACCTTAATTCCAACACTGAAGCACAATACCTGTTCCTAAACCCTAACGTTACCCATTTGAACATAAACTATTGCAAAAATAAGCATTTATTAACACAAACTAGTTTTAATAATGGCAAAATGACTGTTGTTTTGGACAGAACTGCGTTTGGTGAAAATGAACCCACTGAACCATGGAAGCTGTATTTATCAGACAATTCAGTGTTTTCTTCCCCCCAAAAAGTAGTACTAGGCGATATGATTTTTATTTTGATCAATCAGGATTTTTGGTTGATTTCATTTTTGTCTTATTAAAAACTAGTAAAACTTTCATTTAAAAAAATTCATTTCCTGAACATAATCAGACAGGATTGGCTGAGGACCTCTCGATGACAGCCCCCAAGTATACATAATTGACGATTGAAATGACAATGAAAAAGTCGATTAAACGCCAGCTCCAGCCAAACGTGGCTGAAATTATCTCTGAAATGATAATAGAGTACCATACAATTAAAAACGACTCGGTGTTATGAATCGGGTTAGTCAGTGACCCTGCTTTCTTGTTCTAAAAAATGTATGCGCTCGCCATCCCAACTTACTTGTCGATACAGTCCCCTGGTCGGGACTGGCTTACTAATGTTGCACAGTAACACAGTCCTCGGGGCGGCGCAGAGAAGAGCTGTCAATGCTCTCAATACATATAAGGATGCTACACTCGCTGCACATTCATCCATATTATACACATGTTCTTGTAAATACGCCCTGTGCATTTTAGGACAGATTTAAACCTCCTTTCGACGCTTTCTTTCCCCCTCTGCTTCCTGATTTCCCTGTTGCACTGCGGCACGCGGCCGATCAATATGTAATCAGCTTTTGAGCCTTATATTTGTCACCAGTCAAACGCGATTACCCGTGTGATCCGTCTCCTGCTCGTAGCATCACAGCTGTATATTTCAACCAACAATTTAAGATAATGTCCTCAATAGTTTAAGTTTCATGATGCCTAATCTGAATGATCCTCCAGTTTCTTTGAATATAATGCCATGTGTAAAATGTGGGGTCTAATTATTTTATTTTTTTCTTTTCTGTGTGGTCTTTCTAAATCTTTTGTTGGTCTTTAAATATCACATGACGATTTATATAGTTTCAAGCCTGGATGCAACAAAAAGCACTCCCAAATACTATGGGCGTGGACAATATTGACAGAAATGTATATCTCAGTTTTTTTGTTTTTGTTTTGTTTCATAATTCCAACAAAAATATTCAGACGATTTTAACAATACATTCAGAAAGTTCTCAAATGTGGCTGTAAATGTCTTAGTTGAGGTTCAAGTATCGCACAAAACCTGAATGAACCGTAACATCAAACGTACAAGAGCAGAAATATCACTTTAAACGCTGACGCCAGCCGTTTCTCTCTTTTTAAGGTAAATTTTTTAATCGTTTTAATTGTAGACGACATACTCTATATTCTAATTTCTCATATCTCCAAAAACGGAAATTGCAATATTATAAATTTTCCTATATATATCTCCCACCTCTAGTTGCAACAGAAAAGCCATCCCACGCATAAATGCAAAGTAAATCTGTGTTTCAAATCTCACTGACTAATCATTGGTGGTCTCTCTTTACAGGTTTGTGTGGGACGACTATGCAGTGGAGGTGCGGCTGAACGACTACCTGGACATCGTGTGCCCTCACTATCCCGAGGGCGAGGTGCCGCAGGTGGACGCGGAGCGGTACGTGCTGTACATGGTGGAGCGCGAGGACTACGACACCTGCAAGCCCCAGTCCTACGACCAGATGAGGTGGGAGTGTGGACACCCGTTCGCCCCGCACGCCCCGGAGAAGTTCTCGGAGAAGTTCCAGCGCTTCACGCCTTTCACGCTGGGCAAGGAGTTTCGCCAAGGAGAAAGCTACTATTATATCTGTGAGTAACGACTTCCCAGTGTCCAGTTTGTGGAAGAACCTGAATTCATTTCCTGTGTGTACGTTATTTTAAAAGCACTGTTTTGATTTGCAGGAAAACGTAGCCAGGGTTTAATCGGGCTCTTTTATTCCTGTTCAGTGGTGGGAAAAGTACTCAATGTCAATTCAAAACAAAATAAGGAGTATCACATTAAAGTAATACTTAGCTCAAAGTATTGAAGTACCTGTTTAAAAATGTACTTTCGAGGTAAACATGAAGTATTTCACACAGATATTGAGAGTCAAATGTTGTGATTTTGTTAAAGAATTGTGCTGATCGTGGGTCAACTGTAGCGACTGGATCTTTATTTATAAAGTCATTTTTATTTATATTTTTGCTCTCTCTCAAAACCTTTAGGCAGGTTGTCACCATGAACGGGCTGAAAATAAACCTCAAACCATATGGAAGGCTTTTTCCTTTTCAGTCCGGTTCACAAATGTAGTACAGACGCCTGCTCTCAAATGTACTGAGGTAAAAGTAAAAAGTGGAAATAAAAGTGAAGTACAGATACCTACATTTTTGTCTTAGGTACCATACTTTTACTTTTGTACTTTATTTTGAGCTTCCTTTATTGGTGGTTTTCAGATCCTAGAATGTGAGACAGTTTGATTACGTTATATCCAAAAAGACGATCTAAAAAAGCCGCAAATGAACAATAGTAATTTCACTTAATCTCCAGTTAAATGTCATAGGCCTATAGAATTTTGTGATTTCCTCTGAAACACAGACTTAATCCACGCGGGAAGCTCTTGATTCTTCAAAAAACGAATTGCGACATACTTTAAAACTATATTATTAAAGTTTCCTACTATAATATGCAATTAGAATTAAACATTACTTCTCAATTCCAAGGAAAAGTCTGATTATGTTTCATTTTGCATGTAATAGTGGCTTTGGGACTCCGCGCTCCGCTGTGGCTACAGTTTAGTTTCACAAAAAAAGAACCGAAAATGTGGCAATTTCTCAAACTTGACTCAATAAAGCTTATGCCAGGAATAAGAAAAGATCATTGTATTGTTGCTAGCCATCATTTGTACGGCAGTAATAGCCAGATAGAGTTTCACCCGGCTTGTAATTGGGTCAAAGTTGGGTGCCTGTTGATTTGCTGCGACGTGATAGCACTTGTTGGCTGGCTCCGACGCAGATAGACTTGACTCTCCTTAGTTCTGGCAAGCGCTGCGGCGTTTCCTCTGCCAAAACGTAAACCACAAAAAGTGAGCAGCGCCGTCTATGACCGTAATTAGACGCACAGCAGGGCACAGGACACACTTGGTCACAGATGGTGTCCCTAAATCTTTGTCCGACCGTCTGCTGGCTGCCAAGCACTTGTGTACGGGGCCGCTGGATTAAGGGGCCCATGTGAGGATAAGTGCATTAAGTCTGGATGTTAACGGTCCTGGTGTTGTTCCTCTTGTTGTGCGCAGCCAAACCCCTGCATCACCATGGACAGGACTGCCTACGACTGCGGGTGGACGTGGTGGCAGCCGACGGTGAGTGTCCCGCAGTGATCACGTCACACGTTATGTTTGTGAAGGAGGTTATGGCACGCTCAGAACCACAACGTCCATGAAGACAAATCCTCCCAATCCAAACCTGTGATACACGTATTACTTACTGAAATGAATGATTACATAGAGTCTGCAAATCATCTAAAGGATAAAAAAGCGATTGCAATAACCAGGATCTATAACAAACTGATAAACAATTAACATGTTTTACTCTGCCTTCTCAACTTCTTTTCCTCACCAGTATACAGCTGTAATATTGTTTAGTTTAGCTATTTAGCCAAGTATTTATGTTGGTTTCTTCTGCTGTTTTTATATACTTTTATATTATATATATATATACACAATTACAAGCAGGAGAAGTTAAACTAACGAACATATGTCTGAGTTCTGTAAATATAGTTTGTATTGTTTAAGTTGTAATTAGTAATTTGTTTGAGGTAGGTCCAGAAACATTACTTAATATTGATCTTATGTTCAAGTATTACGTATTACACCAGCTTGAATTAATGAATATCAGTATTTATGAGTGCCAATAGTAAAAAGAAAATAATTTGTATTGACAAGTTTTCAGTTCCAGCAAATTTAAAACTATAAACCAATAACAAATCAACTCAATTCAGTTTAAACCCCTCCCTGTTGCTCTAATGCTGAGGTTAAGTGGAGTAACATGTCTGCTTTTGTCTCTCTGCAGGCTCTAAAGAGGCTCGAGTGGCCAAAGCAGGCCCCGGCGGGACAGCAGCGGTCGGGACGGGCGGCGGGGTTCACAACCCGTCCAACAGACTGCCTGCAGGTATGTGGGCCAAACTAAAGTCCTGTCTCATTATCCCGCACCGTGAAACAATCCGGTCTCATTCAGACAAGCATTAAGCCACCAACACGTGTGACTAATGTGTTCTAAGCGGCTACTCTTCAACAGGACCTTATGAAAACAGTGTAATTGGTTTGTGGCTGGGTTATAAATGAGATAATCTGAGGTGGTGAACCGGGTGTAAATCATTGGAATTGTCGTCTTAATAAGCATAAGACACAAGGCATTGTGGTGTGATGCTTGCAAACTACACAGCCTTAAAAGAAAACACTGGTGCCTCAAACTTCAGGCTAGTCAATTATGGAGAAAAGTTTTAATTGTTATTAATCAATCATTGCACAGCTCTTCACAAACTCAAACTTGATAAACAGCTAATTGTTACGTGTACTTGTTAAAGGGGCTGCACCTGATTTTACTGTCTTAAACATTGAAAAACAGAACAATTTCATTTAAAAGTCTTTGCAGTGGTCTTAAGTTATTGCTCACTTTCCTTACTCATTCCTAGCATCCTAATTATTCACTGCGATGAGTTTTTAAGTGCTTTTCAAACGCTTTGAGGTTTCACCGCGAATAAAACACTTGATAATTAAATGCAGTGTGCACAATGGACTCATTTTCACTTGATTGGATGCTTTTATAATATATCTGTACTGGGCCAAAACAGAATTTACTTTATTACTTGAAGAAAAAAAAAAAAAAAGTTCAGCCTCTTTAATTACAGTCTAGTGCAGAGGTGTCCAGACTTATTTCACAGAGGCATTCACCGCATTTTGAAACTTATACGGAGCAGAGGGCCACAGACAACCCGACAATGAAGTGAATGATTCAAAATGTTGCATTTGATGAGCCTCCACACCTTTTAATAAGACTTGGAACATTAATATTACGTTGGTACAACATCCAATTTTACAGTAAGAAGTGCTCCTTTATATTGTTCGGACCAATTTAGCAGGAAGCCGGAGGACCAACAAAAATTGGTCTGCGGGCCGCATTTGGCCCCCGGGCCGTAGTTTGGACATGCCTGGTCTCATGACATTACTAACAAATGCACTTACATTGTTTTCTTTTGTTTTCCCAGCAGACGACCCTGTGGTGATCCTCCCTGACGTCCAGAAAAGTGTGCGGACAAACTCTGCGATCACAACGACGTCGCTATCGATCTTCTCCTTACTCGTCCCTTTTTCATCATTGCTCCTGTTGCACTGAGCAGAGACAATGGGACTGCTGTTTACAGACATTTTCAGGGACTTACAATGAAGACATGAAAGTCCGTAGGGGATCTAACCACTGACTTAAAACTAGAACGAAAAAAAAACCAAGATGGCGGTTTTGCCTTCGCCCAGTGCTGGCCACGCGGGACCAAGACGTCACGGAGCTTGTAAAGTTGCAGATGAACTTTGTGGAGACTCGAGACAAAACAAGGTCTGTCTTGTCAAAGGGACAGCGTTTCCTCGGAAGATGACCGCATTTCCAAGATGGCCGACGAACAATCAGCTCCATCTGGTTTGGATCCAAAACCAGTTCACTTTTCCACCCTTGTGCTTTGTGTACTTTTGGTTGTATTGTTCTTGTAAAAGTATTGCAATGTCCCCGTGTTTTTTTCCGAACGTAGCAAGGGGATATTGTCGTCGTTCCTTCGCTGTAGCACTCCACTGCACAGGTCAAACCCCTCATTGCTACGAACAGTGACGTCAAACGCTTTGTGCCACACGGCGTTTTTGTGTACATTTCTGTGAAGATAATTTATAACGGCTGTTTTACTGTAAATACGAAGTAAGTTCTCTCAAAATGTTTACTAGTTTTCCTCCCTTGTATATGTGTGCAAGGAGGAAAAATGTGGCGTGGTTTGTTTTGCTGCCAAAAAAAGCAAACACTGACTTGTTGTGAGAGGCAGGACCTCTCGGATTTGCTGGATTTTTGCCACTGTTTTGCATAAAATGTCAAAAAGAAACTGGTTTATGGATGATCTTGAAGCTAACCCTTGTGTGCTAAGGTGCTCGCCAATCCATTTTATGTTCAACAAATTCAAGCTAAATCAGATTTTTTTTTTTCTTCTTCTCTCTAAAGACTATATTTGGACGCGGCTTCGGTCCAAGTTGCCAAGCACACCACCACACTGACGGACAGAAGCACAACAGTGTATGACTACCATTTTTTTAAAAAACCATGAATCCTTGTTACTTATTTTGTACATGTGTAATTAAGATTGTATATTATGTACATAGCCTACATAAGATTATATAAAACTGTTTGAGAAATATGCTAAATGTGAAAATTTTCATGTGAAATAAAAGATATTTTTGGAAACTCAAAGTGGCTTGCTTGTTTTTTTGTTGGATAAACATGTTTTATATCCTTGGTAATAAGGTGGATTTTGGCGTTTTGGGAGCTGTGAGGCAAACTAGCTCCTTCCTCCGTTTGATAATGAAGACCACAGAGGTTGGAAAATAAAGGTGTTGTAATACGGCAGAATGAATGGGATCTAGGCCAAGGTGACCAGAGAGAGAAAAGCAACAACACGACGATAACGCTGTAACAATTTATCCAGTGCGGTAGTCATCGTTCTTGGCAAGGAGCGAGTCTTAACGCCTAAAGCAAAACTACTGAACATTTAAAAGAGCGGACACTAAATGAGGGTCTGCTTTTCCTCAGCAACAAGCACGGAAATAAAGCTCAGAATCGATCCAATAGTTGAACACGAACTGCAGCGTTCGACGGTCATGGTTTATATTCGTGTTGTACAAAGGAATGTTCTCAGCTCAAACTAGTATCGAAACAAGATACTCATTTGAAAAAGTACCGACACTGAAAACGACAACATATTCTGTAGGACAAACTTGGACCTTTCCTCATGATCTTAATCTATATCAGAGCTAGAATGAAAGCGCACGGTAACATTAAAGCAGCACTATGTCACTTTTCTGCTCGTCTTCATGGCCATGCTAGCGCTTTGCCTGGAATGTTCCACAATATAGCATTCAGTGGTGGACAAATGTGTACTCAAGTTAAAGTACAGCTGCCAGTATATAGTATAAGTATAAAGTACACATGAAAATACTACTGAGTTCAAGTTATTAGTTTGTCTTTTTACTCAATTTTAGCAGCATTTTGGTTCAATCTTTTATACAAAACATAGAATTAAGCTGTTTTAAACCGCAATTTACATATTCTATGATCTTAGGGTATCGGAGCAGGCGGGGCAGTGCTGTGTTGAGTGTTTGTCGGAGTAGAAGTGAAAAGGAGCAGATACAGAAGTGGAATGACCATGAACAGAGCCCGGACTTGAGCTGGATTCACGGCTCGTATGATTTTGAAATGTAACTGATTACAATCACATGCCCGAATTACACTCAATTACAAGTACAAGAACTGGTGCGAAAATCGACTCAACCTAGAAGCATTCTTACTGTGAGCAGCAGACTCGCCTCTCCACAGATCTGACTTGTAACTTGTCCTGGTGGCGCCACACGCTTGTTTTAAAAAAAATGTAGGTTTAATAGATACTGCGGAACTTTGACGTAACAATATCAAATCTACGTACAAACAAACGCTCACACAGAAAACGTGTTAAAATGTATCTTTAATCCTCGTGTGTTTTTAATCATGGTTGTGTTTTCCAAATCGTTATTGAGTATCAAGCTTTTTTCTTTGGATACAGAATTGGAAATGTTTGCATCGTACACACTAGTTCATATTTTTTTGAACTGCCAATGTACGTGCATGGCTCGTAAACAACAGCAAAAAGTAAAGTATATTAAACATTGTACATTTAAATGGAGAAACCTTGAGAAGCGCACAAATCCATAATGTTTCAATTAAAAAATGTCTCTGGATTGTACAACAAATCAGTTTTAATAACTGTAGGTCCTTTGCTGACAACATGATATCCTTTGAGTCAGTCTCGAGGCTTCTCAAATGCAGAGCGTGGACCACCATGGACCGTTTGTGGAGCAGGAGTTACCAGGAACCAGGAACACTGTAAGTTTAAGACAATTTCATGTTTTGGTATATTTTACACGTAAGCTTTTATGGTAATTTAAAGGTGCACGATGTAACTTGTGTGGTGAAGGATGCGCCAGCTGCCACTAGGCTCACTTACAGGTAAGATCTGGGAGAGGTATTTACATTTACATTAATCAAAACAATTGAATATATGCAAGATAGAAAGTTTTATGAATTAATTGCAAGCAAAGCAAGTTACATAGTGCGTCTTTAAAGCTGGAGAACCTGTTTTCTGTTTTTTGAATCAGTACATTTTGTGTTAATTTCACCAAAGAGTACCTTGCTTAAGGGTTTGTGAGAGCTACAAACGAGTTAGACACATTTAAATACTTCTGGTTTGGAGTAGTGAAAATCTGGTACACCAGCTTTAATTAGCCTGAGTTAGCTACATCAGCGCTCACTCTTAGCTCTAGTTCACCATATCTGAATCAAATGCTAAAAAAAGCTTGAAAATTGACCTCAAAATGCCGAAGAACAAGACCTGAATTCAACCCACGCCTCATCCGCCTTGTCCCTTTTGGCTCTGTTTCAGGTGAATTGTTCCTGTGGCTTATCTTTCCTTTTCTTCTGCCTCCACCCTGAGATACCTTCACCATTATCTCCCCATTGTAACGAAACATGTCACGCCATTGTTGCCGCCTTGATTCTCTTCATCTTGTCTCTGCCATCCCTGGGGACTTTATTGCCGTGACAGTAAAAACAGCTGTAACGCCAAAATGTGGCGCTGCCTCGTCCTCCACACACAACTCCTCGGTGTTTTCAAAAGGCCGGGGTCGTAAATTTGGGCTTCGGGACAGGCGCTCTTAACCCTCCTGACCCCAAACAAAGAGCGCCCCTGCGTCACAAACACACAGATATATCCTATTTGCCGGCTGTTCATTGGAGAAGGGTTTTGAGTAAATGTAGGAGGGCAGCGTGAAAGGGGTAGCGCCGCTGTAAATGTTAAGTGCCGTTCCGAGTAAAACCGAGTCAACAACTGAGACACAAGAGAGACGTGTTTGTGAGTGAAGGTCTTAACGGACAGGCCAAAGCAAACAGGGAAAAGGTGTCTTAAAAACTGAAGTTGGGTTTGACGCACCAGCACCAGGAAGAGCCAGGAGAATCTTTGTGTTGGTCCCATGAATGTATACATGAGAGGTGAATGTCAGGGGGGGCATCTGCTAATATGAGACCTAGAACAGAGCAGCAAGAATGAATTACCCATGAGACAACAGATCCAACTCGGCTTGGCTGTAAACAGGAAATAAACAAACTTTTGTTCTCTCTTGTTCTTTTGGTTTCAACAAAATATCGGTGATTTAATGCTGCATTCATGGGGTCCTTGGGTGCTCGAGTTGATGAGATAATAAGCCGGGGGTCCAAAGGATTTTGATGTCTTTAACATTTACATCTATAAACAGCAGCTGGGTCTTTCTCTTGCACATCTGTTGCCCCTCTGATATGGACAGGAAGCCCCTAACTGTAACGCTCAGACAAAGAACTCAAGATAAATGGACAAATGATCAGATTTTTTTCCATCTCCACACAGCAGGAGTGGAGGTCAGGCAGTAGCTTTGGACCCGAGTTGTTTTCCCAAATGTGCAAGCGTTCATGTGCAATTTTCAATCCGGAAAAAACATTTTCCAGAGTTCCTGAAGACCACATGAACGCAGCATTAGGTGCACTGTAACTTATCTCCATGGAGACAAGCAGGTAACAGGTTACAAGTCCGATGCGAGTGAGTATGTAAGAGTGATCATCTTGAATCAATCTGAAATTGATTAAATGCAAGATCAATACGTTTAAGGCTTTATGTGGACCATTCCAGACAAAGCAATAGCATCTCCTGGAGACCAGCAGGTGACTGACCCCTGCTGACAAATGTATAACTCTATCACTCAACAAATCATGTTTTTGGCATACAATTTCTAGTATCCACCATTCAAGCATGTTTCTGAATGAGTCCCTTTAGAATATGATTGATATCTTGTACAAATGACATTAATAAAACCATATCTAAAACTCATTTGATTTGTGAGACCATCTCCAGATAAGGCAGTGAGCCATAACAGGCCTCTAAAGCCCTAAAAGTGGACCATATGACCCAAAGAGAGGAATCCGCCCGGGTCTGAGGGGCCAGCTGGACTATCTCCACATCTGACGGGGGCCTCGCTATCATCGGGACACATCATGACGCTCCCTGTGCGCCTGTAGCATATGTTACTCCACAGCGTTACTGATAGTGTCTGCCTTACGGGGCCGCTGGGAGCCGCGCTTTAGCCTTTCTGTAGCTATTTGTAGCATTTATAAGCCTCCAAAAGAGCCCCGAGTGCAGTAAGTATCAGAGCATGTGTTTACGAGCGCTACATTGTCCTGACCTATGAATGACATTTTAGCCTCATTACTTTTATGCAGCGCTCGGATTAACTGTGATGTTGTATTCCTGTGGCTGAGTGCCCGTAAAGCTCAGGGTGAGTGAGGGGGCAAAGGGGGCAGAGGCAGGGGAAAGGAACACCTCCGTTTTGGAGCCAGTGGCAAAGGCCCAGTTCCAGATATGTTCATTTGGTCTTAAAGCAAAGTTTGGACTTCGACGAGATGAAATGCCCGACTCCTCGAAGCGTTACCATCTTTGATTTGCCCTCTTTACCAAGATAAGCCAATGAATGGGAGTAGATCAAATACAATAGTTAATTCATGTTACATCGACACAATTTACACATAAATAAGAGAAGCTATTGTGAAGTTTCAGCCTTGAAGACTGATGGAGAAATACGTTTACTCTTTGATTACAACTGCAAGGTCTTGATAATAATTACAGTGTTGAATACAAGCATTGACAGCATTGGCAGCAGAACGGGAGAAAAGCCGAAAGCGAAATAGGTTTGGCACAACGTCTAAATGCATTGCACCTCAGTGGCAGTAAAACCTCGGGTGAAGGCGGGGTCAGCGGGGGCATGTGGCGGGAATCACCTCTGTTGAGTGCATGTGTCAAAGGCTCCAAGTGCACTCTGGGACGCTGCCACAGAGACTCCTGCCAAAAGCCAAACCCGGGTCATCCATCTCGACCCAAGTCACGCTCCGGTTTCCTGTTTGTCTTTTGAACCTTTTGGCTTCTCTGTTCCCCCGGTGTCTGACAAGCCTTTATTTGTCATCATCTCGTCCTGTATCATTACTGCCGTCTGTCCAATCTGCATCTGTATCAGCTCTGTACGCATCTCCAGTCCAGTCCGTGCCTCGATGTGTTTTGAGGTTTAGCCGTGAAACGTGTGGGTGGGGAGAGGCCAGGGGGAAAAGTGTGTCTTTTTTTTTTCTTTCTCTGCTGCAGAAATCCTAACCATTCATTTGTCAGTCCTGCATGGTTCTCAGCCCGTCGAGGTGGATTTGCTCCCAGCGGTGTCAGAGTGCGTCTGAGAAATGTTTTTTATAGTGTCCAGGGTTTTGGAAAGAGAAAGAAAGAGGCAGAGAGAGAGAGAGGCCGCCCGGTGGGGACAACCTCTGCTCTCTCGCCTCCTCAATCTCACACTTCACACTCAGCAGGAGCAGCAGGTGGACACAAATGGACCAATGTTTTTCAAATCAAAAACAGACTTTCACTCTCTCTGTCGTGAATTCTGGTACTACATTTTCACTCATAAAGCTATAACTCAGACATGGTTGGAGAACAATGTACCGTCTGCAAACATTTGGTTTTGGATGTCTGGTCAACAACGATGTCACTCGTCCTCTTCCCTCGGTATTCAAAGCGGGTAAGTGGTCAAATACCGCCCGAAAATGTTACAGTGTGATTTGGAGGTCGTATAAAGCAAAAGGGATCGTACCATTTCTGTGTAAAGGCCTCTTTTCATTCACACATTGGACAGACTTCACACTTCACAGCAGCGTTCACACTTTTTGAGTCCTAATTATAGGTTAGTCCTGGCTAGTCATGGTTTAGTTTGGAATAGTCCAGTTTTGATGTGCTGAGTTTGAATGCATACTAAAGCCTCGTATGTATTTAATGAGGGTCACATCAGTTTTCATTAGAATTAACAGTAGTTTAGTGACTTTACTATGCACGGTTTCTTATTGTTTGACAGATAATTTTAGTGGATTTCTGACTGATCTGGCTGGAATATTTTACGATTGTCAATGTCACGTCACATACAAGATAAAAATACCACAGTATTCTTATTTCTTTGACTTCTGGTAAATAGAAGAAAATTTCTCTCTAATTCTCTCAGGGCAGAGTCATGTCTGATGTTTCCAAAGAAAACAAATGAACATAACTAACCACTCAGTAATAAAATAAGGGATAAATATGCAACCACAGCAAAAACCTGTTCTCTTTAAACTCTTTTTGACCTCCAAGCGTCCTTAAATGATCTCTTGAAAACATATCATTATTTCCGCAACACTGACAAAGCATGACTAATAATTTAAAACTTGATACTTTCTGGCCTGATAAACGGATGCACTGTCATTATTCAGTTCTCAAAAGTTGCAGAAGTCTATTGAAATGCAGGGATGGTTCGTCTGTGTTTGTGTCTCTGGAGAAGTGAAACCTCTCACCTTTGAGTTAAAAGTGTTGGCTCGCACAGACACTGAATTACTGAGCGATCATTATATGGATTCGTGAGTGACTTAAGCTCTGTGCCGTCCTCGGAGCATCCTCTTTGACTCACAAGAAGAGCATACGAAGAGAAGTGGTGTCAGTTTTCTCCACATCTAAACTCTGATTCTTTGCAGTAGTTTAAAATAAATACTGATATTTGAGTGCACCTGTTCACTTGAATATGGATATGTATTATTTGACAGAGTTGAATGCAATTATTTCTATTAGATTTCTATTGTATTGTAATAGAACCATAATATTGGCAACTGAACACTTAAAACGCTGAGTTACTTTAAATTTTTATTTTCATTCACCACTGAACAGAGTATATTACATTAAACAACATATGCTTTGACCTGGGACCTGAGTAATATTTGTATTTATTTAATTAACATTATTTTAAACTGAACTTTAAAAGAAAAATAAACGACAATAAAAAGCATGATGTTTGAGCTAATCGCCTGTATAAAATGATGTCATGGGTTAAGTGCAGGCTATATACAGCTAAATATATTTGCCATAAAGGCTTAATTAAAAATCCATGTTTACTATATGCGGTCTATAAATACCACTTGCCCTTATCTGACTCCTCCTTTGTCTGCTAAAGGCGAGAACACACTGATTGGTTTCTTTTAGTTCAGAGATAGTTTTGGGGTGGATAATGACAAAAGGAATGATAAATATTTCACATGTGGCTGCGATAGGAGCAGAGCAGCAGACAGAGGGAAGCCTTTGTCTAAGTGCAAAATGAAGATTTTCTGTAAATAACAGGTTGCTTTCATCGTCTGTTTTAGCAACAGCTTGCAGCCATTCGCAGGGGGTTGACGTTGCGAGGCTTGATACCAGACTCAACCAGACGGCCAAAAAGAAACTGCCATCTCTTATGCATTGTTCGGAAGGTACAAGGAGATTTTGAAACCATGTAATGATACCTTTGGTCAGGCTAAGCTTTGTATGAAAGAGAATGAGAGCAGTCAGGCTTTTAAAACAAGCACAAAGAGAGCTCCACTGCAACATCCCATTAACTCAAAAAAGCACTATCCAACACAAGTTTACCTTGGATAGGGAAAATTGTACAAAATTCCACATATTCAACTGGATGGGATAAGAATTTTCTTTTTCATTATGTTACAAAATCTTCAAGCTAAAATGTATACATTTTAATTCATCCCTGTGCATCACCTGACCTTGTGAAACTCCCTCTTTCCCAACACGCAAAAGAGAGAAAATGAGAAAAATAGCATCGCATTTAATAAACGTCCAAAGAACAGCCAAGGGTACGTGGACACAGGAATGTACATGTTTGCAGATAAATATCTAGACACAGCTTTACAAAAAGCAGACAACACCCCACTTTACCATGTGAATCATATGTCACGCTATTGTACAGTAAGTCCGGACTGGTACAGGCTGAAACATGGATTGCGTGCAATTGATTACACATTGTTATACAACTATCGTAATAAAACCTTGTTTTAATAGGCTAATGGATTAATCTAGCAACCATTCTTTCAAAGAATCAATAAATTTTTCCTGTGGATATGAGATTTTTTATACATTAACCCTGGTGAAGCAGGACATCCTGAGGGAGTATATTAACATACCGAATATAGGCTTTCATCAAAAGTATACATTCTCATGTCAGTACTCAAGTTGTTCTGAGTCTGCAGCCCTTTCTCAGCTCATGACCGTTTTCGAGTCCAGATGCGATTATCCGTTGACAATTATTTAAAAAACGAATGATTAGTGATGAATTGATTTACTTGTTTTCGCCCCATTTTTAAAAAAGGTTATTTATTTTTCTGCTATCACAGCTTGAACATTGCTTTAATGCCTAACAAACGTATCTGAAATAATGTGGCATACTAAGACATTTCTTAAAGGATGTAACTTTGCTGGTGGAGGTGAATTTACTTACATTACAGTTTTAATACGAGCAACAGCAAAAGGCCATGTTAGGTGTCAAATTATGGAAGGCTAAGCTACAGCAGTTACATGTTTTTCCAAAGTATGTTGAGCAAAACAACTTTAAAAGATGAAATGCATTAAGTGCAGCATGTGGAACGTTCCAGCAATAACATCTAAGGTGACATACTTGCCACCAGAAAGTTACATAGTGGACCTTTAAAATGTTTCAATATAATAATAATAAAACATATACTATACAGAAATTAGTCTTTTAATTTTAATCATAAGGCTATGCTGCTGACCAAAAGATGTCAACTGAACGCATTATTAACCGTTTCAGTCTGTGCAAACCTGGATATCTGTAAACAAGTGAGACCATGATGTACATTATATAATGTAGTTTTACAAAAAATATTTCTATTGTTCCATGACATTCATGTTTAGTAACAAACATTCTCAGCTCGGCACTGGACTGGAGAGTCCCAGGTTCCTTCAGTCTGTTCTGCAAGTTTATTTGGGTTTCACATCTTTAATCCCTTTTTCCTCAAGTCCTCTTTGGCTTCTTTGATCTGCTCCTGCAGCCTCTCGCAGCCTCTCACAGTCATTGAACGTGGCCACTCTATAACCGACCGTTGCCAGGAGTAGCAGCCGAAGCTCACGAGCAGGTACAGCGCATGGGCCAGGCCACGTCCCGGTACGAGTCCGGTAAACTCAGCTCCAGCAGTCGAAGGAAACCACCGCCCACCACGAGGACCGCCGTGACACCGACCAGCCACTCCACCAGTTTAGTCATGGCGAGAGGTTTGTCCCGGAGCAGAACCAGACCGAAACACGAGCTGTGATCAGAGCAAACGATGAGAACAGGGAATGAACATGGTTGAATTAGATTAGCACGGGCTAGCTCCGCAGGTAGCATCGTGTTATAAACAGACGTAACACCGGAAAAAATACTTCATAATCCGCTCTTAAATTACAGGTAACTTGTTCAAACGCACAAACCCGCGAACATGAAGATTTAACTGTAGAAACGTTAAAAATTCGATTTGTGTCCCAAATTTACCTCTTCCCAAACGCCGAATCAGCCTTGCGCCGTTTTATGACGTCACATTGAGCGACGCATCATGGAAATGTTGTCTTTACGTTTGGACATGTAAAATATTTATTTGGCTTATATGCCGCCACAGAACGCAATTGAAACATTGTATATTTCAATAACTTTTTGACTCATTTACTATAGTAAAATGAAGTGTATCTCATGTATTTACTCATTACTACGTATTTGCTGAACAATAAGCAAATCATAATTTAACATACCGGATCAAAAGTCTAATCATAATTAGAATTGACCAATTTTTTTCATCCCCATAGAAAATTATTGCATGCAACAGACCAGCAGAAGAAATGATGTTGAGTTGAAAACTAAAATCACAAAGTACAATCTACAAATCTTTTTGTCAACCTACCCTTCAAGTGTATTTACTATATCAAAATAATAAAATGTGAACTTCTTTTGTAAAAGCTGTAATTGTGTTATCAGTGAGCCTGCGAGAGTGAGAAGACCGTTTGTTCTAATCTCTTAAAAGGGGCTCCCGGCAGGTCATTTAACTCTAACTGGACCTCTAAACGCTCCACTGGGTCTTCCTCCTTAATTTAGAAAACACAATTTTGATACTTGAACCCCATTAGCACTCCGAAAGCCACCCACAAATACAAATGTTATTTCAACGTGAGAATTCGACAGCAGATTCGTCAAGGGCCATGTGGTGTGCTTTATTATTAGATCTCCTTGCTCTTTAGGTGCAGTGAGGCGCGCCGTTCACTCGGGGTGCTGAACTGTCCAGGTGCAGCGTTAACCGCCCTCCCCAGGGTGAAATCAGGAGAGACAGAGATTAAACATGATCACTTTAGCTGCCGAGGAGAGGTCAGTGAAGAGCCACAAGATATAAACACCATTATGTTCAACAAACTGAAAAGATAACTATTTTTAGGCTCTCGAGTTCATGCTTGGTGCATCAAGACAAGTAAATATACGACAGAGGTTACAGTAAAAACATCAAATCAAAACAACCTGACAGGACTTTGAGTATCCCAACAGGCAGTGTATTTGATTTAATGGCAATATGAATAGTATAGCAGTATTACTATTACTACTTGACAGTTTTACACACTGTTGAGATGATGGGATAATGAAGATTCTGTATGCATGAACGCTGCCTGCAGAGAGTTTTTGTTGTCAGGCGGCCAGGATTAATGTTTTCACAAAATTGTTTAAATATTTCCATTATGATACAGATCTTAAACCAACACTCTGTAACGGCTCATTGCACCCAGAAAGACTGTCTGCAGCTGCTTATCTGCAGATCTCAAGAGGAAGACACAATTAAATCTGTTGTAAAACTAGAATCACTTTAGTATATTGGAAAAAATATGTTGATGTTTTGATATATTTTGGCAGCGATATTGACCAGTTTTCCACACAAATACATCATGTTTCATTATGATTTTTTTTACGATACAATGACATTCATGTTTTAGTGCCCCTTAAGAACATTTCATACCACCAACAAATTGAAGATTTTTTTTTAGCTATAAAACATTTTACAGCACATTTAAAAGAAAATAGGTAATTTTAATCCTAATATGAATTGATTAAAATATGTTGGTTACAAAATATATTTATAAAGACACTAACTAACTAACTAATAAAATATAGTGTGGACATTTATGTTAATTTGAATGCTTAATATTAATACTATACAGACATTTAACTTAGATGAGAGTGTACATTTTATTTAAACATCAAATATGAAATGTACAAAAAGATTCAGTTTTAGTCATCTGGACAAGTCTGAGAACTCCGGTTTATATCCTACTCTGTAATAAACGAATAAACGAATGAGGGATTACACGGACATCAAATATGAAACATAACCATACAACAAATTCACCAAGCACATTATAATTGAAATTATACTTTTTGTAAAATGAATGCTTTTAAGACCTCACATTTGGCACTATTGAATTATTACCAAAGTTTAAACATTGAGCTGCCCTATTTACGGTGTTCAAGATCGTTTGCTGTATCTCGTAGGAATGTCTGCTCTCCCGTAGGATTTCACTGTGGTTCTCCTCTACACCTTCTTCATCTGCAGGCGGGACAGAGTCAGACATTAGTTTGCAAACCGATACCGGTGGGATTACACCTGACACTCTGCATCATCTCTCATGCACCAGGGTGAGAGGGATGACTCGCCCGTCTCTGAGTCTTTATTGGCTTCTATTTTTGGAAAGTAACTTGCATTTTTGAGGGGTTTGTTATTTGAGGTGGGTAGTACTCCGTTACATTTACTGAGCAACTTCTGACAGTTACTCTTACTTGAGTTTCTTCGAATACTTTTTTATTCTTACTTGAGTAATGTCTTGACCACTACTTTGTACTTTTACTTGAGTAATGATAATTTAAGTAATGTTACTCTTACTGATAAAATTTGGCTACTTATACCTCTTCTGCTCTTACGTCGTATATAGAGTCATTTTTAGTCGTTTTCCAGATCTGTTTCTTTTAGACCATAATGACTGAATTAAGATATTATGTTTTAAAGTTGTATTTGACGTTGAATATGTTCAGCTCATTTAGCGGTGGCACATAATGTTTAGTTAGTGTTTATTTTTTTCACTTTTGTGGGGCTGGGGTTATGTTCTGTAGCAGTTTACAAAGACTTGGTTCCTGTATATAGTAGTAGTCTAAAGGATATCAGTGGTGAGTGGAACAGACAGGACAGTGTTTCTCAGAATATCTCGGTGCCAGCTCGTGTTCCTCTGCACGAGTGCGGAAACCTGTCCCATCCGAGAGGGCCTGGCAGACACAACACGACAGACTGCAGTGGAGGAGGGCACGAGGGAGACTATTCATTTTGATTGATGAGTGGATTTGTAATTCCTGGATTAAAACCGGTTCATGGCAACTTGAATTAGTCCTAGATTAATCTTTAGGTGCAGTTCAATTATGGATCCTTTATTTTGCATTATACACATGCGACAGTCCGACCTCTATTATACACACGTAGACAGTCGCTTAACAGTCAGTCCGGGGTGGGTGAAGTGTTTTGTCCAAGGACACAACATTAGTGTCTAAAAAAGAGCTACTGTCTCATTTTGTGCCCATTTCAAATGTAATTGTCTAAATGTTCTCATTTACCTGTCCCAGTCATGAGGCCTGGCAGACTCAACAGAACAGACTGAGAGTGGGAGGGACAAATGGTCAACATGTTAAGAAAATATAATGTATTGTGATTGCATGAACAAACCTGGACATTTTAATCAAACATGTGAACGTAAATCTATTATGAATGCAGCAAAAATACAAAAAATAAGCAGTTTTAATGACTTACAGTTAACATACAGTAGAATCAAAACAGCGTAGGCGGTTTGAGCTTGCTTCTAGCTTCCATGCTCTGGACCAAGTCCAATAATGAGGGAAAAATTGATAAGAAGACAGAGACAATGGAGGAGAGTGCGAGGGTCCATGCAAGCTTTTGGTCAATAAATCAATGTTTCTCCATGGTGCAATCCTGTGAAGTGGTTTAGTTAAGGCATAACTGTTGCAAAAACATATCTGAATAAACCTTTTTTGTTCTCAGCGGAAGTTAATGAAACGCTGCCTGCAAAACTCACTCAACAATTAGGAAAAAAATATGACCATCTGCTTATTTCACCTGTCTAACACAGCCCCACACAACAAACAATGGAAATTGAGTACCAGTAAGTTTGTCTCCTCCAGTCCCTTAATTCAACCGTCTAACATGTATATACGGCAGCAAAACTGAAATAAAACCTTTCTGACAGAACCAACAACAAAGGAAATTACATTCAGTAATAAGTAAAGAAAATAGGAACTGGATCAACAATGTTCTCCTTCCTCTGCACTTTTGATGGATTATAAGAGCTGCTGTTTTGGAGATGACCCAATATACCCACATAAACATTTTATTCTTGCCCACTTTTCCTATAAAGAAGTTTCATTCCTTACTCGGGTCACAGATGAATAAAATAATATTGTAAAGCTCTTCAAGCTTTAGGAGTAAAACCGGTTTTGTCATATGCGTAGGGCTATTACATTGTTTTGTGACTGACTCTTCACCAGAGCCTGTTGCAGCCCTGGAGGTGGTGGTGCCTCAAACCACAATGGAGGTGCAGACAGGAGGCAAAGGTTCAGCGGAGCAGAGGGGCCCGAAGTTGGCTGGTTCGCAGGTGCAGTTTGAACAACCATTGACCTTAACGCTGCATTAAATCCAGCTGTTTCTTCTCTACTACTTCTCTCCAATCCCCCTAACACCTCGGACCGTGCAAGAGGCCACGCTTTGCACCTCCGTTCCCACCACACAGAGCCCCATTTAGAAAGAGGGGAGCGAGGTAAAGTGCGACAGACAGTGAAGAGAGATTGAAACGCCAGATATTTGATCCTATAGATCAGAAAAATACACGGACTCTGTGTGATTCCACCCAAGAGCAGGAGCAGCAGATAAAACAGGAAAAGTGGTAATGGAGATTTGTGTTGACGCTATCTCGCTGGTTTTGTCAATATTAGTCAAGTGAAAGGTCCAGATAAGAATGTGTGGAGCTGTGCGCAAGAGGGATCGAGATAATGGTAGAATAAGGGCTACTCGTACAGAAGGAGAGAGGGTTTGTTAGTCCTGGGTTAGCTCTGGTTTAGTTCTTGTTTTAGTTCTGGTTTAGAAAAAAAAAAAATGACCCGCTGAGTGGGTCTTGCTTTTCCTTGCGTTTTCATCTTTACATAGAATATTGGTGGTAGGTGTTACTGTCTAATTTAGTTTGAGTTTAGAGCTTGCTAAGAACCATATATACGAGTAAAGGCTAAAGGAAGGAAACTTAGTTTAATGAGTAGCAATAAATGCATTTGATTTAAATCTATTTTTGCATACATTGTTATTCATTTACTCCACGCAGCCCCTCAGTCCACCCCCAAGGCAAGGCGGGTGAAGTGTATTAGTCCAGGTTTTGTATTGAGCCCAGTTAAGTACTGGTTAACATGTCTGGTTTAGCATTTCGGGTCTTTTCCTGTTTTCGACCTGGTTTGGTTCTGACTGAGTAGTAGTTTAGCCCTGATATAGTCCTGCATCAAGTAAATGCCTAAATTTAGTTTTACACTTGCACATTCAACAAAAAAGTACCAAAAGTAAACCAGGACTTGGACAAGACCAAACTATGTCCACATAAGGACTAAATTGAGCTAAATTTAGGACCAAATAACGACAAGTGTGAACGCATCCTTATGTTCATCCCAGTTTAGTTGCATTTAGTCTTATCAGTCTTTGTGTAGTACAGTCCGATTTTATTTTAGAACCATTTAGAACCAGTTCATACCTGGTTTAGTCTTCCCAATCAAGTTCTGGTGTAGCCCTGTTTTTGTCCTAGACTGATCCTGGTTGAAGCCTGGTTTAGGACATGCTTACGGTAATTCTTCTTAGTTTCCAGTTTCATCTTAATTTGACACTTTAGCCCTGGTTTACCTGGCTTTAACCTGGAATTGCATAGTAACTACTTAAAGCCCCTATAAGAAGAGGAGAGAGGTCTTTAGCCGTGGTGTTGTTTGAGATAACAAAAAGCTCTGAGGCTGAACAACAGGAACCCTCTGCTTCCTGAAGCCGAGACTGGGAAAGGAAAGGAGTGAGTAAAAGTTCGTCAGTGCATTTCCAGGAACATTTTGGAGGAGACGACCGACATACTTCAGGCTTTAGTGTTGAGAAAGGATCTTGATCTTGAGACAGGTGAAGGCAGGTGAAGTCTGAGCCTCTAAAGATATCTGATGCGATTTAGCCCGGGGACAAAACTCATTATTACTCACAAATGTAATTGGGTGATTTATCTCACATGGATTAGACAGTTTGACATTTTCTCATTTCATTGATGAAATATCAAATAACAGATTCTGTGTAGGACATATTGTACTTCAAGACACCTGTTGACAGTAAATTCACTGTAAATGTAGTTGTAAAAGGCCATGGGGAAAATTATTACGATGGTATGGTTTTTTTGTATCTTTTATTTAATTTTTACAATAAGAAACACTTTAAATTACTTTGTGTAAAAACTGTGCTCTACAGTACAAATGAACTTGCCTTGCCTAATACATGTTACATTATTCAGTATTTTATGTATTTTTAGTACTTACATTAATAAGCTTTTTTTTTTCGTGTTGTGTGAAGCATTTCGAATTGTGCTCCACAAATAAACTTGCCTTGCCTTGACTACTCAGTGAATAGTCACATTTACCACTACCACGGATCGGCACTTCCGTCGTAATCGCATTTCCGGTCTTGCCAGAACTCCGTACACTTAAGTGCAGAACGAAAGCAAAAGTCTTGCTGCTAAAATATGCTATAAAGTAGATTGATTTGTGTAAATTGTTGTGCAATGTGCAACAACAAGTGAACAATGTGCCGATTCCCTGGGCGGCCCGAAAACGACTTTTTAGTGTGTGTAGAACAAATTTTCTCTCGAAGTCGGCCGCTCCATGTTAACTAATACCACCGGAAGAAGGATTAGGTCGGATGGTGGCACTCAGGCAGGCTTCAGAATAAGCTGAATAGCCCATCGGTCTCAGCTTGGTCTTCTTATGTGAATGAATGACCTGGTGGTGTGGTCGGTCTTGTCTTGTTGACGTGAATTATCTGCCACACTAAACAGGGAGGAATGTGTGTTAACTTTGAAAGTGAGCCCACAGCGCTTTGGGAGACAGCTGAGGTGACCTTATCCTGGACAGGACACGATGAGTGTGGAGCGGCTCGTCAGGGGTCCCGGCTCTGTTCTGGGGACGTTTTGACATGCAGACGTGCTCGTAAATACACTCCAGATCGGTCAGGATCATACAGAGAAGGCAAGTGTGTGAAAAAGCTTTAAACAGTATTCGTGGTTCTAAAAGTGTGGCACAGGTTCTATTGGTGGTACGCAGGCTTCCTCTTAGAGGATGCACCCCATTTTTCCCATGTAAATGAGCAAAATATGTGTGTTCTGCATCCAATTAAAGTGTTTTGTTCTCTGGAAACCAGGAAGTGAAATGTTGCTAGTTATTAAGAGTTACCTTGACGGCAAAACTTGCTCTGGCCTCAAAAGCTGTTGAAATACTGGGAATACCTTTCGACTGTCCTGCATTTCAGTCTGTGCCGCTGTTGTTGATGGAATGCTTGGCCAATTAACTAAGTAACAGGCCACTGACAAGATCAACGGCACAAGAAACTGATCCGAATCTCAAAATACTTTCTTAAAACATGCAAACTGCTAAAAAGGCTATGCGTAATTGTTTTCAGCAGGTGCTCATAGGACTGCTTGTGTGTGGGTCTTGCGCCGCAAACAATTACTGATGGACAGCAGTAGTTTTCAAGCTGTAGATGAGTTATAAAGTTATAATGTAGCGTCTCAGTGACAAATATAGACTGCCTTTTAGTTCAAACAGACCTGTGCCAGGGCAGAACTACTGAGACACATTTAATCTTTGTCGGGATGTGAAGAAATGGTGAGTAAACAAACATGTTACAGTGAAAGCTTCATTCTACTGGCCAAGAGTGCTGAGAATATATTGGCCTTAGGTATGTCTAGAAAGCGGCCAGAGTGAGTACAGGCATGAATGAGGTGTTAATAGAGCAACAACATCTCAATATTAAAGCCAAAGCACGAGGCGCTCCACTCTATGAGTGAGCGTCCAGCAGGCGCGCGCCTCCATGCTGAAAACACATGCTTTTTGAACGTCTGTATTTACAAACTGGTCTCAGCTCTGTGACTGACAGAAGCACTGCTCTTAACTTAGACCAGAGGGACGAGAGCCGCACGCGAGATAGAGAAAGCATGCCCCCTCTCCTCTCACCAAAATCTCTTGTCTCCCACTAAACTCACTAAAATGTCCAAATCACCATCTTCCCTCTCCTCACAGCCTCACGCTTATGTTTCTCATTTTGTTAGTTACGGTAATCTGCAGATGAAAGTCCGGTGTAAAAAGCCCAAAAATGTATGTAAAACCCACACTTTTAAAACTGGTTGCAGTGACGTTAGGGTTTTAGGAACGTATTAGGTAAGCAATACATGTGGACTATTGCAAAGAGTTTAAAATGAACTCGTTTTTCATGTTTTAAGACAATAAACATCTGTTACAACAAATGCTTACACTTACAATTTAAGTGTGTTTAAGTATTGTTTGAATGCTATTTTAGTTTAGTCTTAGTTTAGCCTTGGTTTATTCCAATGAGATTATTGATCTTAAATTAATAATCAATCCAAAAGTATAGATTTCAGTACATTTTATGACCCATTTACCCCATCATCATCAATTCGTAAACGCAAATGTAATCAGTCCATTACAGTCTAGACATATCCTTTTAGCTGCAGGCTGCAACGCATATAATCAATATCCACTCCTCTGGTTTTAGGACTATATCAGAAAGTGTGCGGTACATTTTAAACAGGCCAAGAACAAAATAGCTAAACTGTGAGGTATTATTCCCAGTAACGACATCCGTTAGCTCCTGAAGTAGGTGTAAGGTCATGATTCGGTGGAGAGTGTGACCACATGAGAAAAGAGCACTTGTTTTGCCCCTCTGCCTCATGTAAAAGACTACACCTGTTTAAGCTTGACAGTTTAGGAATCCATCCCCCACAAACACACCTCCTTTTTCGAAATCTCCATTTCTATGCCCTCAATGCTGTCCCAATGCATCTTGTCTCATGGCTCGGGTTCGGCATTGTTTGGTGACCTTTTGAAGACGTCATTACTTATTATATTCACGCTTCGAATGTTTTGCCCCTCTCAAAACGCCCCCCCATACCCAATGTCGCCTGTGTGAGCCAATGCATTGTGTCAGCCATAAACAATGAACAACGGCTAGTCTCTCGGTCCATTCAATGCCACTGGGCCAGAACGCACTGTCCGCTGTCGTTAGCATTATTGACAGTGGAACTAATTGCCACACATTGGTTATGACGAAGTTCCCCTCGGGCTGTTTTAAATTGGACTGCACAATTTCCTTCAACATCTGATAGAGTGCTCAAACCAGAGAAGCTGTATTGATTTTATATGTGTTAATGTAGGTCATGTACAAGCTTGAAGGTAAATCGCTACATGTCTAGACTGCAATGGACTAATGTTAATGTAATGGTACCTATGATGATGGAGAAGTTGGGAATCACATGTGTTTGGTATAAATGTGATGAAGAAATCAAGAGAAAGATATCAGATGCTAAAACCACATTCTTTAAAGTTCTAAACTGAAAGGCCTCTTATTTGCTCTAAGACCAAGAAGAGTCCTCAAGTTTTGTTACGATCAACACTACTGCATGGGTCAGAACATGACTGTTTCAAAACAAATTATAATCATTGGAGAGCATTTGAGTTGTGACCTATAGAAAGCTGCTGGTTGGACAAGGTTACCAACAAAAAATCAGGAGACAAATTGGCCTTGAAGAAGATCTCATCAAGAACATCCAGACAAGAAAGGTAGTCCTTCTACAGGAAGGACCGCTGCACAGAGAGAGACCATGATTAAGTGACAGATGCACAGGCACTACGTTGGTGCAATCAGAAAAGCTGTGAACCAAACGATTGGGAGTTGTGACAAACCATGAGGATTACGATGATGACATCATGTTGTTTATCAAAAGAACTGATGTAAAAAGGAGTGCCACTAGAATCCACTGTTACATTTATTTTTGTTATGTTACTGTTATACTCAGTGCTACTACCTTTTCTTTGATACTACTAACACTGCAAATTAAACCAACCTGCAAGTTTTATTATCTTGTTTTCTTTGCAGAAAAGTTTAGTTGTTTCTTCATATCAGTAGAGATGGACATTATCGAGATAACTTTCATTTTCCTCAGAAGCATCACACCAACCATTGATCTGATGATATAGAAGAAACAACAAAACTACTCAAACTTATTATACACGATGATAAAAAAAGGTAGACTATTTGGCTTTTGAGGGTTCATATGGCAGTAAACCTTTTCTGATTCTGATGACTTGCTTGTCTTCAGATTAAGTTTTGCGCAATACATCTCAATCTACTCAAAATTGCAATTAGAGTAGTAATCAAATTGCCAAGGTTGCAATTATTATTAGTCTGCAAGAACAAAATATAATGTATAATTATAGAAATAGATTGTTGTATCTATAGACTTTTACAAACACGTTCTGAAATGCATGAGATTCTTGTATTTTTTTTATCTGTTCATATTCCAGTCTTCTGTTGAAGTCAATGCTCTGGACGTGTTGACAATGTGCACTATGAACAGAACCATAATTATCTATCTTAATTTATACAGTAGCGTGCAGTGACTTTTATGGATGGGCAAGCGACTTGGGTGTTCATAAATATTTGTGGATAACATTTGCATTTAAAGTGGAAAAACCCTTTACATGCAAAAGTCAGTCTCAACCTCGCCTCTCGTGTGAAGGGCTGATGTCTATCCTAATGCGCTAAACTACCTTACCTGTTTTACCTGCTGGACGGTTTGAATAGTCTCACTTCACTGATCACTTCATTACACGCGCTCTTATAAATGACTCCTTATTCTAACTAAGTCTAATCATAGAAAAGTGAACATAGCCTTAGTTACAAACAACAAAAGAGTTTAAAGCTAGTTTTAAGTCACATGTGAAACTTGGCGCTGTGTATCTTTGCTTCATCTGCACATCCTCAGTTAGGAACAACCTGCAACCATCCAAGTTCCCAACATAGTTTATTCAGCGTGTTTGAGCAAGCCATCAAACAGTCCACGTTTTAAGCCAATTGGAGCACTCATTGTGTGTGTCGCCAATTAGCCTTTAGCGGCTAGCTACATCAGTAGTTCACAGTCCACCGAACATGCGCAGTGGTGCTTTTTTCCCAAACAACGTGTACAAGTAGGCTCGCATACCACGTGACCGAAAAGAAAAGTGCTTTCTGGACTGTAGGGATTTTTTGCTGCAGTTCTAATGGACTGGCCACTAGTCCAACTCACGACAGGTTTAAGATAGCAATACCATATCCAGAATTTGAATAGATCCATGGGTTTGAGGCTGTGTTGTCCTCAGAGCGCATGCGCAGCCTTTAAAGCAAGCTGCTGTCGCTCAGGTTGTAAAACACATGTTGGCAAGTGGAGCATGAACATGGTCAGAGAATGAAAAGGGGTAGGAAAGAACCAAGCTACCTGCAGTACTGCTCAGCGGCCTGTTGTGGCCACTAAAAGACACAGTGACTTCCAGCCATGCTTCTGCAGCAGAATTTAGCTGTGGCACATGGTCATTTTAGATTTGATTGGTCAATTCCTGCTTGCCTTGATTGCCCTGACCTATATGGCATCTCATCTGTGGAACATTCTTGTCAAAGCAATAACATTTCAATGGAGACGAGCAGAGGGCACACTCAGAAAGGTTACATAGTGCACCTTTAAAGTGTACAGTTTCTTTTCATCTACTGATTCTATTTTTAACAACACATTGATCTGGAGAAACAACTTGGGTGAACTGTTGCTCTTCTAATGACCATGTGAACGTGCTTGTTTGCATCCCTCACTGTTCCAGATGCCTCCCTCAGACCATCATTATGCTTGGGACGTTCTTCTCTGTTCCACTAGATTAGCCTCAGTAGCTCGGGTGCTGCGCTCTGGTCACGTGGCGCTGTGGTCCACTGATGTCCATTGATTTTAGCAAACAAATTACTGCCCAGTTTCTGTGTAAACGTGCCACAATTTAATTACTCAAAAAGCCAATATCTGTCACGAGCAAAGCAACATTTTCTTTTGAGTTACAATACAGTATACATGCTAATTTGTATTGCTGCTATTTTTCTATTTTATTTGTTATTAGGGGTGAATGATTTGACAATTATGACAATGACATTGCGATTACAATTAGATTACCCAATTTATGTTATGAAATCAGAATTCCGTTTACATTGCAAATTTTGTATTTTCATTTGAGAGCAGACTGTAAAATGAACTGCTAAACAAATACATTCCAACATCTCAGAACATGTTCATAGAGGTCTAAATTACCGGGCTTAATACATAATTGGAACATTGTATGTAACTGATATTTTGTAGTGGGGTTATTTGTTTTATTATTGACCGTGATTGTACTAATGTACTTATAATTTGTGCAACCATTCAGATTCAATCACTGTGAATCTCGCAGACCAGACAGAAATCTTGCTGCATTATTCCTTTATTGGTATTTTGGGCTGATTGTGGATTGAATTTTGTTTCCACCAACCAAAGAGGTTGTCCATAGCAGATTGCACCCACAGACCTACACTATAGAACGGTACAGCGGCAGCCTTGTGGCCGGCATTGACATGTTGAAAATGCAAAAGGTCAAGGATTCACGATTATGGCTTTGTGGAGGAGACGCGGTAATGCTCTGAAAGCTATTGCGAGACGTGGCCGTTTGTCATTCCACATAAATGTAGTTGAATAGGTCGGCCCTCGTCTGTCTGTCTGACTATGCATCATCCTACTATATAGGGTCCTGGAATACATTTGGGATTTAGGTAAATTAGTTTAAGGCAACTAACTAACTAACCTGACTAACCTGTAGCAGTGATCAGAGAGACTTTGGGTCCACTGGAACCAGACACTTTCAAACATAAAATTCTCAGTTATTATTTACTGATTGCAATTTTGTTTGTTCAAAGACAGATCAAACCAAGTCTTCAGCAGCGCTACCTTGGGACCAAACCAGGACAAGTGTATATGCATGTAGCTACAGTTTGTAACCCCCCTTTGCTAAACAAATTGAGGCTTTTTTATATCTTATAGCAGTATTTATTTTAGTTTTTACCAGCCAATCTCCATGTGTCATATTAGTTTTGCATTATGTGGATGATAAACATACTTCAACCCGCCCCCTTTCTCTGATACTGCTCAAACTTCAGCATGACTTGACCTTTCTGAAACAGGACCTGATCCTGCCTGACCCTTCCCCCGGGCACCTGCCGACCCCTGCCCTGTCCCGTCAGAGCATCTGTGGACTCTGAAGGTTTGATGTGGTAACAGGAGTGGTCCGACTTCACTCAGCCGCTCTCCCCTTGACCCAGATCAAATCCCATGTCTCACTTTCCCACTCATCCTTCAAGCCTGTTGTCACGGCTCGTGATGTGTTACACTCTGGTTAGGACATTTGAATGATTGTACAAAAGTCACGTATCACTGTGGTGATTACTGAGGCTGAACCACTTGACAATATACAACTAAATATTCAGTAAAAATATATCAAAGTGACAACCTACGCAGAACATATTTTCAATGTTAATCGGCCTGCGATTTCATTTTCGGTACTGCTATTTTACCAGTTTTACGTTTGCAACTTTGTCCATACTCGACTGTGTGTCTGCTGTGATAAGTGTAAGTACAGTGCAGGTACGCTTTATTGTGAAACGTGTCCTTTTCAATGCCGCTGGGGCAACGGTCAGGAGCAGGGGGCGCTACAGCACCTGGAGACCTTCCCTGGAGATTTTACCTGGTGCATGTTTTAGGTTGATGGGGGAAACCGGAGCCCTGAAAAAAACCCACCCAGACAACACGCAAACTCTACATAAACTGAACCGTCCTGGGAGTCCAACACAGGACCTTCTTGCTGTGAGGCGAGAGAACTACTCAGCCACCGTGCATGGAATTGACATGGTTTTGTATCAGATGTCCTTCCTTAAACATTCTCTCTCAGGCTCTTCATACTGTTTAACGGTTGTATAAACCAACTCTTTCAAGTCCATCAACAAAGACATCAATCTTTTGTCCTTTAATAGCATTTTATGTCAACTGTCTCCTCTCTCTCTCTCTCTCTCTCTCTCTCTCTCTCTCTCTCTCTCTCTCTCTTCTCTCTTTCTCTTCTCTCTCGCTCTCTGTCTCTCTCTTCTCTCTTTCTCTCTCTCTTTCTTCTCTTTCTTTCTCTCTCTTTCTCTCTCTCTCTTGTCTCTTTCTTTCTCTCTTTCTCTCTGTCTCTCTGTCTCTCTTTCTTTCTCTCTGACTCGCTCTCTCTCTCTCTTTGTCTCTTTCTTTCTCTCTGTTCTCTGTCTCTTTCTTATCTCTCTCTCTCTCTTTTGCTCTCTCTCGCCTTTGTCTCTTTCTTTCTCTCTGTCTCTTTCTTTTCTCTCTCTCTCTCGCTCTCTCTCTCCTTTGTCTCTTTCTTTCTTCTCTGTCTCTCTGTCTCTCTGTCTTTTCTCTCTGGCTCTCTCTTTTTCTCTCTCTTTCTTTTCTCTCTCTCTTTCTTTTCTCTCTCTTTCTTTTCTCTCTCTCTCACTGTCTGTTCTCTTTCTATTCTCTTTCTCTCTCTCTGTCTTTCTCCCTCTCTCCCTCTTCCCCTCTCCTCTCTCTTTCCTTTGCCTACAGTTTGATGTGTGCACAGCTGGCCCCGACACCTCCATCCAGGAAACGTGTGCTTCACTGATCCCCTGTTGACATTCGGGTTTGACTTGCCTTTCACATTTTCATGGAGGCCAGGTATTTTAACTGCAGCGGGGGCCGCTGGGGTCCGACTCAGCTGTTTCGACCAGAGCTGAGCCAACTTAAAACAACGCTACGTCCTGTCCTCTCCCTCCAGTGTCAAGTCTTAAAACTTTATCCGAATATGTGGTTTGTACCCCACGTGCAGCGGCCTCACAGCTGCGCAACCCCATTTATTTTCAAGAATTTTCTGTCGTTACTTGCGGCAAAATTCTAATTCCCACATCTCACTTTAATGGAAACGATATAATTCTGTTGTTAAGTTACAGTAAAGGAATGTACTTGTACTCAAGCCATGCCAGACTATCAAAAGTAGTTGCAGACTATTAAAAGTAGTTTCACCGAAGGCCAAAAGCAGTGCATTGTGGTCCCATCAGCTTTACACACTCGAAATGAAACTGAGCGTTTTATTGGACCAAACCTATGAGCTGTTTTGTTCCGAGCTGTGAGGAAAGTTTGAATGTTCGTTAATGTACTTATGGGAACAATGTGAGGCATTTACACATATATGTTTTCGATTTACAACCATATGTGTGAATTTGTCATAACAAGCTTATTCCTGTCTTGACTAAAGTTATTTGATGATTATAATTTTTTATTAAAATATCTTTATTTCATAATCTCCTCAAAGCAAGAATGCTTGTAGGTATCTAGAGTGAAAATATGTGATTTTGTAATTGGAAAAATGCATTTATTTGCAAAATGATTACGTAAAGATGCACTAACCTTTCTCGTGGAGGAGACGTGGAGATGTTATTGCCTTGATTCTCTGCAGGGATGTGACCCCACTCACAGTAAGAATGCATGCGTTTCAAGAGTTTGTTTGGAAATCAAACACATGTAATTATATTGGCATTCAAAATCTATCTATCAAAATGTATTTGTAGAGCACAGGTCAAACAAATGTAACTCAAAGTGCTTTACAATCATAAAAAGGCATTCAAATCTCAAAATAATGTAAATCGCAAAAGACTAAAATAAAGCATAAATAGTTACATTAAAATATGTTTAAAAAAGTAGATTGCAGTTAAAATCCTTCAATCAAACGCACATCTTAACAGTACCATTTTAGCCCGGACTTAAAAACTGCCAGCGTCGGGGCCCGTCTCACGACCTCAGGGAGACTGTTCCAGAAGTTAGATCCATAAAACTGGAATGCTGGCTCCCTATGTTGATCCTGACTCTGGGCACCAGCAGGAGGCTGGTTCCTGAGGTCCTCAGAGACTGAGATGGTTCATGTGGCACTAACATGTCCAGGATGTACTTTGATGTACGTGAAAGCATCTCCACAGAGACAAGCAGGTGGCGGACTTTCCACCAGAAGAGCAGCAGTGCATGTG
The DNA here is from genome assembly GCA_015082035.1 of Chaenogobius annularis. Classification (NCBI taxonomy): domain Eukaryota; kingdom Metazoa; phylum Chordata; class Actinopteri; order Gobiiformes; family Gobiidae; genus Chaenogobius; species Chaenogobius annularis. The sequence goes on from BJKM01000105.1 coordinate 2,047,920, forward strand.
GTCACTGGTAAATGGTAGCAAATGGTTTGGTCAGAATCTCCATTCCATAAAAAAGGCAGGGAAAATTGCGCAACTGACACATTTTTCAGACAGTTTAAACTGTAATTTAACAAAAATAAAGTGTTATCAAGTATTTGTGAAATCATAACAATTGTGTAATTGCTGTGCCCTTTAAGTAATGACACAGTCCATGTTTTACGCCTCTTTCCTCTTCAGTCCCACTCTCTGCTGCACCTGTCAGTCCAACGCCACCTGTCATTACTACAATAGCCTGATTTATTCGACAGTTACGTAATCACCTGCGCTGTACCTGTTACACAATATCATCATTACCGTAAGACGCACATTCACAAATCAATGCAGGCGGATATTCCATGGGCGTAAACAGTGATGGCATTAGCCTAGTCTCACAGTGCGCTGGGTTACCCCACACGGCCATATGTGTATAGTATTACTGTCACCCCTCATTCATTGTGACCAGGCAGATGACGCTTAATGCCTCCTCAAAATCCTCTTAGCCCACATTTAGCTGATTGATTTTTTTCCCCTTCTACCTCGATTCAGATTATCAATGTGATAAAAGTAGGATGTGGTGTATTATTAATGGCATAGAGTCTCGGTGGTGGAATAGATGGAGACGTATAAATCTTTAGCAGCGGAGTCTGGAAGAGTAATATCACAGAGCGGTTATTGAATTTAAAGGCAGGGCACGGTGAGTGAGGGGAATAAACATTCAGTGATTCAATCCTGTCACACAAATAACCTGAGGGCATGAGGAGACGAGGTTGTGGACGTCTAGGCTTATGACATATTAATAATAGATACAAGCTGACTAGAAATATGACACAATATTATACTGCTGTGGCTGGAAAAGTAGTCTCGCAGTCTCTTTTTAAAATTAAGTTGAGTTTTTGAAATACGGTTACTTATATTTAAGGCAAAATGTTGCATTAACCAACAGGACAGCTCAAAAAGAATGCGATTTGGATAAAAGGCGCAATAGGTAACTTTTTTGGTCGGGGGTCCGCCACCTTCTTGTCGCCACGGAGATGCTATTACTTTGATTGCTATGTTCCACAGTGAGCCGTTTAAACGCATCGGCCTCGCATTTATTAAACTTTAGGTGTAAAAATATAATGAAATTCATGTTCATCAACTTTGTGCCACTCCACAGATCTGACCTGTAACTTGGGATGGAAGTGTTATTTGTACTCCAAGGAAAGCATCAACATCTCCATGGAAGCAAACTGATGAACCTTCCACCAATGAAAAGTTACATAGTGCAACTTTAAGACATTTAGAACGGCAAGCATCTGGAAACGCCATGTCTCCAGCTACAAAACTTTTATAAAACAATTGTAAATATTTAAAGTCAGAGCAACAGACATTTAGCCAGACCCATCCATCATTGAACCGGCTAAACAAAAGTCATGTCAGCGTAATATGCACCAAATTGCACTGATTCAGTCTCATAAAAACAAATATGCTGTATAGTGTCCTTATAGTTCAGGGGTAAATGATCTTTTCATTGAGCCACACAATTTCTATGAACTATTTGTTAAGCAAAAATAAGAGGTTCTGGGTCAGTTTTGTCTGTTCCTGTCTGTCTATGCTTCCACACAAGCAGGTTTAAATAGCAGCTAAGAAGACCAGCTGGTGTCACTGTTAGATATCACACAAAGACAACCACACAGAAAAGTCTGCTGTGATATGCAGAAGGTGTGTGTGTGTGTGTGTGTGTATATATATATATATATTATATATGTCAACAGAGGAAACTGAATCAATAACTTGTCATGTTTGCCTTATGCCTTATTAAGGCTCTTAAAAGTGTAGTTATCCCAAACTTTTACCCAATAAATTCTGTCTAATACACTATGTTCTGAAATATTCATTCCAAAAATAAAACATACACTTTTCCATTTTGTCCACCAAACATCTTTCCATTATACTCTTGTACTCTTTATGCCACACATCAAATCAACCTTTGAGTTTGAGCAACAAAACCCACCCTTTTTCAACATGTGGTGAAGATAAGACAGTTGTGCTCCAGATGGCACTATATCTCCTGCTCCCGGAGCTTTCCCTGGTCTGTAAACTATAGTGAATGATAGAGATTATGCCCTGGTAATTCCAGTAAAGGAATTTAACGGGATGCCCATGCTGTGTTCTTAATACATAGGGCACGGCTTATCCAGACCCCTACATGTGGTGTTGTGTCTGCAAACCTCCAGCAGACTAAATCCAAGCTGTCACACATTTAAGGACCATGTGACAGGTTTGACATTTCCCTAAAATGTATAAAAAAATCTTGCTTAGTTTTACAAAGTTTTTGTGAATCTGATCATTTCCTTTCTGGCTGACAGAAGATGCGACACGTAGAGGTAATTCCATCATTGCAAACATACTGTAAAATGTCAAAGCCCGTCAATTTACACAGTATGATTTGACTCGTGAAATTATATGACAATGTATTTATTTTCTTAAAGGGCAAATATTTTGGCAAATTTTTGTTAAAAATATAAACTTTTTTTCTTTTTTGAACTACATGTGAGAGAGAAACAAATGCTGGCTTTCCTCGGACATGGTAATGCAGAAATGCTCAGAACGAGTCTGGCGAAGATTTATCGCTGCGTTCATGTGGTCTTTGGGAACTCAGGAAAATGTTTTTCCCAATTGAAAAATGCTCATGAATGTCCACACGGACATCGGGAAAAGAACTCGGGAACTCGGGTCAAAAGTTGCTGCCCGACTTAAATGCCTGATTATGTTAAATATTTCTTTGACTAAACGTTACTGCATTCAGGGGTTTACTGTCAGTGGTGCAAAAAGACCCGACACTACTGTTTAATTAAGATTCAACATTAGCGAGCTAAAGTAGCGCAGAAGATCCCAAAGCCACATCATAGTTGGACGATGACATTACAGATCAGAACTTTTCTTCACAAACTGTTTCCTTGCTGGTGTAAAACTACAATACATATTTACCACATCATGTATTATCCCACCAAACAAAGTAATAAGATAAAAAAATGCACTTAAAAGAATAGGTAGAGGTCTATATGATATATTCATGCTGCACACCTTATTTTTATATCAAAGATCAGAAGTACACAGCTATATTTTTTACTCTGCTGTAATAAAGACTCTTGGCTTGACTTCTGTATTATTTTTCTGGTATTTTCCCGTTGTGGTTTGAGAAAATCCCCTGGCAGTTTCTCCGTGAATGTGCGTCCAATTAAACGCATATGTGGGTTTTTCATTTCGAAGCCCGTAAAAAGGTGAACGCCGGCGATTTACATTGCATTTACATAAGGAATGCAAAGGGGACGCGTACATGTGGGAGGTGTTAATGTTGGGATCAGAAGCAGATGCTGTACTTCGCTTTCAGAACGAGTCAGTGATTTGGTTTTGGATTGGACAAGTCTTTCAAAGAGACAAGAGCAAGAACAAACCTGTTGTGTGATGGAGGTGGCCTTTTTCCACTGCTGTTTCTCCTTTCAGCCTTTCATTTTCTCGCAACTGTGACTGGAACTAGAGGCGTTAGCGTTTAGGCGCAAAGCTAAACTAGTTGGATCTCAAATTGAAAAACATTATTTGACATGAGCAGTATAGGTTTTGCAAATGACCAATATTTGTTTCATATGTGTGAGCTTTTCCACACATCTAGAGGGAGTACTTCAAGAGTTTTTGGTTGTTTTCGGTTGTTTTCGGTTGTTTTCGGTTGTTTTCGGTTGTTTTCGGTTGTTTTCGGTTGTTTTCGGTTTTTTTTTTCGGTTGTTTTCGGTTGACAAGGTTGACAAGGGCCCTGCGATTAATTGCGACCCACCTTCTGGTAGTGCGATCTTGGCCTAGGACTGCAGATCTCGACAGCAAATAGGTTATAAACATGTTACGGCTGCAACGATTAATCCACAAATTCTGACAAGTCAACTATTTTAAAAAAAAAGAAGCGTAGTCGTATTTTGGTAATCGTAATCCTTATCTGCACAATACAGGCTCTAATAAACATACTAAAATACTTTTTTTTTAACAAAGATAGTGGCATTATTAATTCAAAATGTCAAAAAAGTATAGGCAACTTCCGATTTTCCTCAATAATATACATATTATACATAAATACTCTCCATATAGAAGCCTTCACTCACCATATTTCAACCTTTTTTTGGTTGATAATGTGTTTAAAAAGTCTCAAGGTAGAATAGAAATAAAAATAATAATCGCTGACAAGTCGGCTGCTGAAATAATCGTTAGTAACAGCCGTAATACAGACTACAAAGTCGTTTTCATGCCACCCAGAGAGACTGACATGGTTGACTTGTTAGTGCACATGAACAATGAACATTTTATACAAATTAACCTGCTTTATATCATATTTTAGCAGCTTTAGACATTTCTCTGGTTCTCAGAAGTGCAGGTTCGTGACAGTCAGAATAAGGCAAATAGACAACGGAACATGCAAACTCCAGGCGAGATTACTCTTTAACTCTTTAACTCTTTGCCCCAAAACGGGCTGTTTCAGAAAAGTGTCACACATTAAAACATTTTCTGTGACATTATCATTTCAAAAGGAAGGGCAAAAGGATCCAGAAGAGACGATCAAAACTATATTACTTCAAATATATTCTACATTAAAATCTCTCTGTGACCTACTTCTTGGCTTTGTCCAACCAGAGCACTTCCATCTATGTCCAAAACCTTTGCATGACAATTCTTTAACTCTGAACCTTGACAAATCATCCAATAAGACCACTCCCACGCTCCATCGAGAGTAAAGTACAACACCATAAACTTCAACACACATTGGAAAGATCCATAAATATATTTTCTCATATCGTCCGCTCTTTACATCCAGCAAAGTCATGGATTGGATGACACACAGGGCACATGTTTTATTGCTTGTGTCGAAGTGATTTAGAGCACGCACCTATGCAGCAAAAAGAAATTGTATGAGAACGCTTTTGGCAGTGAATGTTTGAAAACTTGGCAGGTGCAGACTCGTTTCAATACGGTTTTCCATGTTGCCCATATGTAAAGAATTGGATGTTCTTGTTATGGTGATATATGAGTTTATGGCGACTGATTCCTGCATGAAAATATTTATAGTGGAATAAATGTCCAAGAAAATCTGTTTGAGTCAACTTCATAGGTCAAAAGGATATCGTCAATGCCCTTGCAAACAGCTAATAAGGAAAACTAATAAAAAGCCATTCTGATATTTTGGGTCAATTTGAAGTAGCTAAAGACAATATTTAACAAATCAGGCCAAACATGTCCAAACCTAGGCGTGTGCAGGAAGCTCCAGTTCTCATACATTTTAATGCTCTGGTCATTCAAACAAGGCCAATGAAAGAAATGGTTATGTCGACAGGAAATGTGTCACGTTTAGACCTTGGTCCGTCTGTATTGCCCAGTATCTCTGTTTAGCTCATCTCATGATTCATTCACAACGGAAAATGTAATGTTCAAATTACGCATTTACATTTATTGAAATGTTTTTTTCCTAATTTTTTGGAGTGTTGGGAGTTTTTTGACATTTTTTTTTTTTTTTTTGCAGTTTCATCCCTTTTCTCAGTTATCCACTGAGCACATCAATAAAGCACTGCAGATTGTGCAGAACTATGTATTTGAGCCTTAATACTCCGACCATGGACACGATCTTACCTTTGGAATATGCTCCTGGCTCCTAAACTGCTAAACTGAGTCCCTGATCGTCTTGATCAGGGACTCGACCGACATAATCACTGGCAAACAGAAAATGGAAAAAAATGATACACGGACTTCATTTGGGAATGAACAAATTTGACTGACTCTGGACTCAATAGGTCTTATATTTTAAATCTTCTGTGTCAGAATTGTGTTTCTTTAGTTGGTTGTCTATTTGTAATATTATTTTCAGTGTTGGGTAGTGTTACTTTTAAAAGTAACTCATTAAGTTACCTCGTTACAGCCCTGGAAGACTAACGCGTTACGTTACAGCGCTACTTACCGACAATCCCTTTGCGTTGCTGAACACAGTAAAATAATCCTTCAAATATCAAATAAACAAGCAAAGTAAATGCATTTGACTGAGCTTTATTTATCTTTTATGTTGACAGATTACCACAAAACAATGCCATACAATAAGCAATGTCCTCAAAGTATCTCTTAGAGTGGCGCAATGTTGGTGACATCATCAGTGACATCATTGTCATAGCGTGACATCATCGTCATGTACAGGATACGGCCATGCATTACGCAGTCACTCGCAATGGCTTTTTGCCATTGCACGTCTGGTTCACTTAGCTCTGTTGTTCACATTCATGCTCTTTTCACTTCCACTGATCACAACGTATGGGTTTTTTGTGACTTCTGTTTGAAGTCCATGATATCTTCTTGGTCCTCTACTGGAGAGACCATAGGTGGGACTATCCCAGAGCATTCTGCAAAACTCGGACGTGGAATAGAATACAATGTTCTTTCTCTCTGGATCATTATCGCCGTCAGCTTTCTCCATTTTTATGAGCAGCTGTGCCATCTTCTTCCCGGAGTCTTTGAAGAGCTGCTTTTGCCTGAGCTTTCTCTGCTTCTCCAGTTGTTTTTGGCGCTCTTCCTCGGCCTCATCCTCGGCCTCATCCTCCTTGATCACAGTTGGTTCGGGAGGTGTAAAGGCCTCGTCATCGCTTGTATCCATTTCAGCCATTCTCACGTGATCAGAAGAATCAGAATCAGAAAAAGGTTTATTGCCATTGTCAGTGAGCAAAATTCACAAATATAGGAACTTGTTTCAGCGTTAAGGTGCAACATGCAACAATGAATAATAGTAATAGCAAAGTATATAAAATCAAATGAGGTATACATAAATTAAGAATTTACTAATAAAATAAAAATAAACTTCTCAGTTTATTTCTCAGTTTGTACACAAAATGTACTGATGGTTGGTTTTAATAGTTGTTAAAGTGGCAGTTGTTTCGAAGTGTTCATGAGGCCAGTGGCAGAGGGAAAGAAACTGTTCTTGTGGCGGGAGGTTCTGGTCCAGATGGACCGTAGCCTCCTGCCTGAGGGGAGTGGTTCAAACAGACCATGTCCAGGGTGAGAAGGGTCAGCTGTGATCCGACCTGCTCGTCCCAGAGCCCTGGAGACGTACAGGTCCTGCAGAGATGGAAGTCTGCAGCCGATCACCTTCTCAGCAGAACGCACAATGCGCTGTAGTCTCTGTTTGTCCCTGGCTGTGGCTCCAGCGTACCACGCGGTGATGGAGGAGGTGAGGATGGACTCAATGATGGTCGTGTAGAACTGCACCATCATCTGCACTGGCAGCTTGGCTTTCCTCAGCTGCCGCAGGAAGTACATTCTCTGCTGGGCCTTCTTGATGAGGGAGATGATGGTGGGCTCCCACTTGAGGTCCTGGGTGATGGTGGTGCAGAGGAAGCAGAAGGAGTCCACGGTGGTGATGCAGGAGTCTGTTAGGGTGAGGAGGGGCTGGGGGGCTGTGACTTTCCTGAAGTCCACGATCATCTCCACTGTCTTCTGGGCGTTGAACTCCAGGTTGCACCAGGACACCAGCCGGTCCACTTCCCTCCTGTAGACAGACTCGTCACCGTCTGAGATGAGCCCGATGAGGGTAGTGTCGTCTGAAAATTTGATCAGTTTTACGGAGTCATGGCTGAAGGTGCAGCAGACATCAGGCATTTGAGGAAGATTGAGCATCATTCTGGTTTCGTCCACTTTCAGTTTTCCACTGCCCTCTTCATCTAGTTCTTTGCGTCCTTTTTCACGTGCCCTGGAGCCAAAGTCAGTGCTGCGTTTGTTGCGTTTAAATGTGATCATGACATCCACCTTTTCTTCTTCCTCATTAGGCTTGTAGTCTGGCTTTTTATTTTCCATTTCTATATTTTTATCAGTTCTCTCTTTGTCAATCAGTCCCACGTTTACAAGAACGGCATCCTCTTCTTCAAGAACTCTTTTATCTTCTAAGGTCAAGATGACGGTCTGACTCTCAGCAAAGGTTTCAGCCATGTGCTGTACTTCGAGCCCTTTCAAGTCTCGAGATGAGTACGCCAGCTTCCCGCTGTGTCCAAATTCTTCCTCGACAAGATCGCTGACACCAAACTCTTGAGTCATCTCCTCTAGGAGCTTTGCATGTTTTTCAGCCAATTCCTTTTTTTCCAAAAGTATTTGTGTTTGTGCAACCCTGGCTGCATTGTCATTCAGCCAGTCCTCACCTGCTAAGGATTTGACCTTTCCCAATTTTTGATTGAGGATACGTTTTTCTGTCAGAGCTGCCAGCATCTCTTGGGTTTCTTTCTGCTGCGTGATAACAACAGGGTTAATGCTCTCTGCTTCGACAGGATCCTTTTTGGTCCCTGTTTCTTTCTTACATTCCCCGAACTCCAGAGGCTTGAGACCAAGTTTTGCTTGGAGTTTGTTTGTCTCCTCAATGCTAAGAGAAGCATCTCCACCAGCAGACTTGGGTTCATATTCAGCGTGATTCTCCTCATATCCAACATTGAGCTTCATCTTTTTAACGCAAGGTTCACCTCCAGTGCCGCGCTCACTTTGGCGGCTCTCACGACCGCTTCGCTCCAGGGATCTGAAGCTCTTGCATTTATCCTTCTCCCAGGCACAGTCCTGCTCCACTCGGTCATTGTGACGGTACTTTTTGTGCTCTCGACGGCGTTCTTGCATGGCTTTGTCGCAGCTCTTTTCCTTGTGCTTCTTTGATGATCCCATTGTTGTTGCTTTGAGTTAAAAAAAGCAGTATGTGAAGCAAAGAAATTACAGCGCACACTTCCTGTGCACTGTACTAAGGTAGTACTGACAGTAGAAAGGGCTTTAAAGCTCAGTATTTTGTTGTAGGTACCAAACGCGTGACAGTGTTTGTGGATATGTGTATGTTCGCAACAGTGTACAATGTGCAACAACACGAAAAAGCCCAGCTAAAAACAACTAGTTGACCTCACTGATGAAGGATGTGGTCACACTTCTTTTGGCTTGGTCTTCTTTGGTGGTGTTTTAGGTCCAAATATAAAGTATATACTAACTTGACATCATTCCTTTGACTTTACTTTATATGACATCACAACATTCTATGCATCGCCATGGTAACAACTTTCAACAGAATAAAATAATCCAAGAATGAAGCTAAACAAGAACAACATTCCTCTATTTGTGGAAGTCCCGCTAACAGCAACCAAACACATCCTGTGAGACTTAACAAAATAAAGGCCTTCGTCTGCTTCAATGCACGCATCACAGGAAAGAATCATTTTAGTTTGGCTTTGCTCCTTTTCCCCTCCTTTTCTTTTGTGGCTAACTAGTTGTGGATTCTTGTCTGCCATTGTAAAAACCTTTGTGCTGGCTGTTAGGAAGCTACAGTTTTAAGAAACCACTGGGAGCTGCAAACTATGAATATAGACAAATATAGAAACATATAATTACTTTATGATTAATTATAGATACAGAATAGAACAGTAATGATCATAAAATAGTTTATGAGCTATTAACATGCCATTTGTTCATTAACAATCACAATCTAGACCTCTTTTTCAAGAACCCCTGGGGACCCCCTGAGAATATTTGGGGATCCAAATTACACTACACCTTATCTATTGGTGAAAGTTTCACTGGCCCCACCACTTCCACACTTAGTTTACTATTAGTATAAGCCTGCTGCACATCTATTAGGCCAACAGATATGGACTAAAATAGCTAAAAACTAATGAAAATCCTCCAAATACAGTTACATAGCTAAAATGTACACAAGTAATGATGCCAAAGTTTTACTAGTGCTCAAAGTACTACAATTTTACAATGTTTCAGGCATTTTACATCATTTTTGTTGTTAAAAAAAACAACAACACTTAATCATTTAACTGTTTGACGCAATACTAAAACCACAATCCACTGAGCTAAAGGAAATCAGAGCAGGTAGTGCAGTAGTATTATTGGGGGTGTATCCATGGGTTTCAGAATGATGAAATGTTAGCACTGCTGCCGAAGCAATTGACAACTTAAATCAAAATATTATATCTTTTGAATGGTGAAAAGTTCTCAAACTGTCATAGAAACAGGAAGCAAAAACCCATGAATAGAAAGGAGTATGGACAGTGGTTGGATTGGGACATTGACGTGAGTATTTGTAACTGTTACTTTCCAGCCCTGGTTACTTTACATAGCGGTTCTTGCAGTTGCCTTGCAGTTGGTGTTACTGGAGAATAGAAGGACTGACTGCGACTGGTGCAAAATCTATTCCTCATCAATCATGTTTGCTCTCCTTTTGTGTGTGTTGTGAATCCATCTGGAGTGATGTGCTAGACAACATCACACAAAGTACTGTCTGAGTCACGGCTCTGCTTTCCAACCTGCAGCAGTTCAGTTGTGTTTGAGGTCTGGACTGTGTGCTGCTGCCCCCTAAAGGTCACACCCGGTACACCCTTAAAAACACAATCTAAAAATCAGAAAAAGAGATGACACTTTTTTTAATGTAACCACTGTTATTTATTCAGTGTTAAGTTTCATAATCACTTTTGTTATTCTGCAAACATTCTGCCAGCAGGTGGAGTTTACATATCAGCTAATTATTTCATAGAAGCGCTGTTAACTTACAATCAAGCCAGGCCAAAAGAGTAGAAGATAGAAAAGCATATAGTTTGCGTGGAGACAACCGTTTAGCGAAAGCCTGTGAGATGGTAGCATTTTCAGTCTCTCACTCTTATGCCAAAACATACAACTCATGCTCGCCCACTCACGCAAAATCAAAATTGCACAAAATAAACAGCGCAAAGCAGCGATTAGCCGAGGTGCAATTGGCGCGTTTAATTACAGTATTGCCTCGTGGTTTCTTTCTAATACTAGTTCACCATTTACAATCTGTGATAACAATAATAACTTTGGCTGGTTGGGTGACTGTTAGTACGAACCATGAAATCTCATCTAACCGGCTGTATTATTACTGTATTTCATCACATAATATCTTCAAAATTAAGGTACAATAAGCTTTAAGCGAATGGCTCTTAACAAGCAGGGCACAGTGAATCTACAGGTACAACTTCTGCAATAAAGCGAAAACTATTAAACTGCCATATTAATTACATATCAAGTGTAGGTTTATCACGTTAAACAAAAAATCTGTGTTTAACAAAACGTAAGAAACTTAATTACATTGCATATTCTCGCTATAGAAACATTTCTCGTATAAATTAAATGAAATACAAACAAAATCGCTGAGATGTCTGACTTTCTCGCTCCGGTTCAACAAACTGATCAGGCATTTCATTGTGGCCACTTGCCTCTAAAATCTAAATATAATATACAAGCAGATTGTGTTCCACTTTAGCTCTATGACAGATATTGACCAGCACAGTGGCAGTACAGTGGTACTCCATCTCACTGGTGGTGTAGTGGTTTAAGGCGTTGCACCTATGCGGCCGTTACTACCTTTTGCAGAATGTCTGAACCTTCTCCGTCCCCATTTCACACTACATCTGTCATGTCTAATAATAAAGCCTCGGGTTTGTGTTGGAGGCCAGTGTTTCTCAAACTGTGGTACATGTACTACTGGTGCTACGTGAGCTCCTTCTGTTTAGAGCTAGTACAAGTGTAGAGTCCTGTTTTAGACCTGGTTTAGCTCTAATTTAGACCAAGAATAGTCGGGCTTTGGACCTGGTTTAGTCTGGTGGTACTCGGAAGGTCAAATATTATCTTTGGTGGTACTTGATGTGAAAAGTTTAAGACCAACTGCTGTAAACGGATACTAAAATACTTGAATTCATTTGTCATCATACAATTCAAGAATGGTTACTGATTTAAAAATAAATAAAATATGTATGTCTTGAACTTCACCGGTCAGTGGCTGTAATGTAATACCTGATCGGATATTACTCTCTTTCTTTCTTTCTTAGTTGTTATTATTGACGCTGTTAATATTCGAGATGCGTGGTTGGATGGTCACCCTCCTCACCGGCGTCTGGTCTGCGTTCCTATTGGCTACGAGCTCCTGAAGTTGCAACGCCCCGCCCCCAATGAAGCAAAAGGCGGGACAAACCGGACCGGAGCAGTCCACATGCCCCTCCCACAGCGGCCTCAGCGAATGGGCGTCGTAAAAGGTGACCCGGCCCTTCTCGAAATCCAGGCACACGCCCAGCCGGGGGGGCAGTGGGTAGGTGACGCCCGCCGGCGCTGAGGGGGCGTTGCCGTTGGCGATGGAGTCACGGGTGCTGTTGCCGTGGTTGTTGTTGCTGTGGTGATAGTTGTGCTGGGGCAGGTAGATCTTACCCATCCCCATCGTGAGGAAGCAGAAGGGCGGAGCCGAGTCGACGCCGTCCTCTGCGCCGCTGTCATGGCCGCTGTCTGGGTCGTAGCTGGAGAGAGACATGCAACGTTAAAATGTGTAAATCTAATGTTACTATTTAATGTTACGTTCAGAGAGAAGAAACATCATCATTTCTCGATTTATTCAGGATTATTGACACCACGGCCATGCGACTGTGATAGCCTTAATTCACTTTCATTCACAAGTTTAACAGATCCTCACTTTATGAATTCAAACTTTCTGAAGGAAAAAGTACTTATATTGGCACATAAACAGCCTGATGAAAAAAAAGTGCTTTATACGTCGTTTGACTTTTTTGGGGCACAGATTGAACTGTAATTACTCATTGCTGCTGCCTATGATTATTTTTCACTTCTTACTATTATTATATTGTGATCTGAATAATCATGATAAACAATTACAAATCTTGACATCCCTACTAAAGACGCGGCAAGACCAGAAAACATGAAAGGTCTTTTATACCTCTAGAGCTTTGTTTTCTCCTCAGATTATCTTTCAGGATTCAGGATTAGCATGTAATGTCTCCTGCCTCGTAAATTTTGAATTAATCCAAATCTAAAAAAAAGACGGCGCAGGATGTAGCAGTGCTTGATATGTTGGATTCTCGTTGCGATGTTGGATCGGGTAAGTACATCTGAGGGAAAGCTCACGTTTGATGTTCAGCAGATAAAATCACACCACGGGACGAGATTGAGATGGTTTGGATTTGAGAAGGGATAGTCTATATGTATATGGGTAAGAGTTGCCAGAAAGCAGGCCTAGAGTAAGACCACAGAGATTTAGGAATTTATAAAAACATGTGAAGTAAGTTTGTGTGAAACAACCTGATGCACTGTATTGGGTTTAGCGAAGGACAGAAGGGAACAGCCAAAATAAAACATGCGGTAAGCAGTGGTGAAAAGAGTACTGAAAATGTGAAATAAAAATAAGTCAATCCAACACATATTTTAAATCCGTTTTTTTCAAAACAAAACTTGATTAATTTAACTATTTTATGCTGAATTAAGTTGTTTTGTGTGTTTGTGGGTACAAAAAGGAGACAACAATGAGATTTAATGAATGAATGTTGAATTTGGGACTGTACTCAATAACTCCTATAGTTTTAAATATAACTACAGTAATTACAAATGCATGCAATTAGAATTATACTCAATTACAAGTACAAGAACATAAAATAATTTGTCTTTTTGCAGTAGGTTTTACTACTATTGTAGAAAACGATTCAGTTGTAGTCATCTGGACTCTGTTTTAACTACAACTGAATCTTTTTCTACAATGGAACACTGCTGGACGAATGAGGGATTACACCGACACGTTTTACTACTATATTATTGAATCAGATCATATGATGTTATTATGTCTTGACTAGATGATTATATTAGCTGTATTAGACCTTGCATTTAACTCTTACCGTGGACTAGCCATGTCTTGTGGAAGGTGAAACCACTCCTGTAGTTTGGACTCCAGACCCACACCCACCTGTTCACAAACAAAGACATTACTGACTGTGATGCTTCTTATCTAATGTAAATCTAGATTATTGTAAAAAATGGTTTTACACAATATGCTTTTTGCTAAATAGATTTACAGGCTCATCCAAGTTGCAGTGCACAATGTCCCTTTCATGAATGTTCCGTCAAGAAAGCATCTATTTTGATGCAGTTTGAAACCAAAAACCTCAACTAATATTATTTGCTTGTATTCCTCTCAATAAAATACCAGATTTGGGAAAATGCTGCACATTTATTGGGCCCATTATTGTTGAAAGTGAAATGAATCTATCTCTATCTCAAACGGAAAATCCAAACTTGATCGAGTAAACATTGCAGCATTTCATTCGTTTCATTCATATTGTGTGTTTTATCAAATTATAGTGCAATAACGGCACTTGGGAGAGAAAAGCATTAGTCACAGTTGAACAGGATTTTTGGCAGACTGATGCATTTGTGAAGATGATAAACGGCGTCTTCACACAGAGGGATGGAGCAGTCTAGACACCTATCATGGCGTGTGATTGAATTTATAACAACGGCTCCACAATAAAATAAAATCATTTTGGGAGCACTTTGTTTAAAATTGAATGTGACTTGGTGTATTTCATGCTAACCCCTCAGTTTATAACACACTCCAAAACTATTCATGGGTTTCAGTCAAATTACTTTATCCTGCTATGGACGCCATTTTGAGGACTTTTGGTTGTTCAGTCATGTTTTGCATTTGCGACTGCACCGATCCTAATATTACATCAATTATAATCTATTTCAGTATTTCACTTTTTAACAAGATTAAGTACGCAGAAGTAAAATATTTGAATTATTGTTTCATTTGACATTTTATTATTTAGACATTATCATTGCTACAAGATCATGAAAAAATAATGATAACTATACACAAAATACACATTAAAAATAAACTAAATATCGTGATGAAAGTAAAACATATATATTACTAAACACATTTATCGAGCCCGTTACAACAGTCAAGGTGCCCAAAGCGTTTTCCAATAAAGTCAAGACAAACCACACAAAAACAAGCTGTACAAAGAGTCGGACTCAAAAATGTAAAATCTTTTCCACAAAACATGATAATGCTTAAAATGCATGTGGGTTTGGTGGGATAGTATCTGTGGTGAATGTTTATCATAGTTTTACAGTCAAGTTGTAGTTTGTGAAGAAAAAATGAAAAGTAAAAGATGAAAATGACAGAAAGTAGCGCTGGGTTTTAAACACAATCCCTCTGTGACGTCATCAATAAGCGACATTCAGTCCAAATGCAAAGACAATTTACACTCAACTGACACCATTTTCTGACAGTTTAAACAACAAGCTGACAAAATAAAGGTGTTATGAGATATTATTATGTCAAATCATAACTATTGCGCAATTTATATGAATTTTGGCTTTTTTACAATATGTTGCTAGGTAACAGCTGTGGGATCACATCGTACACATCAGGAAGTGCAGGATCAGGATATATGTACTGCGATTCACAACATAGGAACGTGATTTGATGACAGATGCGACATGAGAGACATGCAAAAGACCACCAGTCACCCGGGCAGCCGCGCGGCGCCTACTGGTACAGTTACAAACATCAACAAAATGTCACACTGGGGAAAATTAGGCAAAATCTTTAGTAAAATCTTGAATATAATCATTCTCCCCACGTTTTAGTGAACTGTGTAGTCTGACATGCCACATGCACTTGAAATGTTGGACCTTTACCTTGACCAGGTAGGACCCGGGCTCCACTGAGCACGCCCAGTAGTGCCGCCCCTGCGTGATGGCGACGTCCCCCACCAGAAGGTCAGAGGTCAGGTGACAGGAAGTGAGGGCGTGGTCGGCGGCCTGCAGCAGAGACAGTCCCGGGACGCTGCGGGCACATCGCTGCTCCTTCGTCACCACCAGCCGGTCGGCATGGAGACCCCAGCGAGAGTCCAGGTAAAAGTTAAGCACTGGGAGGAACAAGGACAGAGGAGACGAGGAAGGAAGACAAGGAGGTAAAGATGTAGGATAGACATTCAATTATACAATAGGAGGATATACACAGTAGGAAAAGGTTTGATTTCCTTGTGTCGCTGGAGATTTAAGTTGGGCAATATTGACTAAAAATCTCTCTCTCTTAATTAGGGCTGTCAGCGATTATTTTTTTGATGAGTAAACTAGTCCAACATTTATTTCTGTAATATGGTGACTCAAGGCTCCAAGATAGAGATTATGTATGAATAAAGTGTACTATTGATGAAATCCAGAAGTTGTTTATTATTTTTTGACATTTCGATTTAATAAAGCAGTTGTTTTTGTTATAAAATGGTCTTTTCATATGAGTTTATGATTATCAAAATACGACTATGATTATTTTATATAGTCAATAGTCAAGATTAGTCGATTAATTGTTGCAGCCCTGCTCTCAAATGTCCAAGAAAATTATGATAAAATAATATTATTAGTAGTATTGCACATATTAACTACAAAAGTGAAGAAATCTTACTCTATTATAAACCTTTTTTCAAGGTTAACTGTAAGTTTAACTAATCTGACAGGTTTTTCACTTCCTATTATGGACAATATACTATAATATTAATATTGTAATTTTTTTTCTTTTTTAAATTAATTTTATTATATTATCATGTAGACAATTTAATCCCCACCTCAAGTTACAATTACATCTTTTTACTCATCCACCTTTTTACAGAACAATAAAAAGATGTAATTGTATCCTTGGCAACACAGAGAAACCAGACAGGACCAGCAGCAGGAGAAATCGACATTTATGGGAGAGAAACTTAGAGTAGGCATGCGCCCCTCCCACCAGCGCCGATGACTCAGGGAGAAAAAAGGCAGATATTGCAAAAGGCCTAACAGTTGGGACTTTAGTTCAAATACAATTAACAAAGGATTTATAAGCAATAGCAGAGGGGAGGAAAACTGCCTACGGGGGACGACACCAATCACTGCATCACCAAAACCACTGAACGCCTGGGATCCATGTTGTTAAGCGCCTCGTCTTAACAAACTGCAGACCTCATCGGCTTTGGGACGGTTACAGGAGGAGAGTGGGCTGTAAAAGGACGTAATGAGGATGCACAACAAGAAGGGCCGTGTGGGATATGCGACGTTTGAGGGATGGTTTAGGTTGGTTTTGTCTACTTAAATCTGAATTATTAGGTTATATTTTGTGATATAAAAGTACCTTATGTATTCAAATGAAAGTTCTACAAGAGTTTGCAAAGTCTGTGAGACCACGGAATTAGGAATTAACCTTCTTGAAAATGGAAATTCTGAATACGCTTGAAATACTGTATTTAAATCAAGACATAGATAAATTCAGGAAGTTGATATGCAAGTTTTAGTCCATAATTACGCAGCCATGTGGTGGAAATAATGCATTCTAGGGATGTCAAGATTATTTGGTTAGTTGATAATTGTGATTATTCAGAACCAAAAAATAATAATTGTGACTATTTTAGAAGCAAAATTAAGTATTTTAATTCAATCTATATGTAAAAAAACAAAACAAAAAAAACATCTAAAGTACTTTTTATCTGGCTGTATGTGACACATTTACTTGGTTTTGTCATTGAGAAAGTTCAATTCGACAAAGCTGGTCACAAATTTGAGGAACAGTAAAGGAATGAAAGAAAATGAAAGATTTAACTGTGGTTTTATCACGGTCTCAGTAATACTTTGAAATATCTATAAAACCAAAATGTTATGGCACAATATATTTGTTTATAATTATATGAATAAATTATATCTTTGTAGCGTTTTGTAGTGCTAGATTCCAAAAATTCGACTTAAAATGTTGGCACTAAAAACATTACAGATCCAGCATGAAATTCAATTATAAAACACACAATAAATACAAAGAAAATTGGCCAATCGTTATTACAGAGTTGTTGCTCTTCTTACGTTCAGATGGAGGCAGCAAAGTGGAGCTCAGAGGATGACATGAACAAAGCTGAAATGGAAATCGCATATGGACGGAAATAAAGGGACGAAGAAAAAAGACGACGATGAAGGTAGAAAGATAAAGAGAGGATGGACAGAAAAAAGGAAAATTATTCAGAAGTCTTTTCAATGGGAGCAGTTTCTGATATTGTGACCGATGATGATAATATTGTGTGTTTCGAGATGAATGGGCTGTTGCAGGTGACAGGCGCTAAAGGAGGATTTAATGAGGCAGTGTTGTGGCTGTCGTGCACCTGTCGCCATTTTAGACTATTACCAGTTTTAAGCAAGAATTAAAGAAAAGCTTTTACACAACTGCCCGCGGAATAGAAAGAAAGAAAAGAAGTCTGGCATGAGATATTTGTGACATCCTTTTAGTCAAGATTAAATGGAATATCTACAGCTCAGACTAATTATCTACAGTGTGTTTAACTTTCTGAGAAGCTTCAAGTACAAAGCTGTCCTTGTCATAGGGAAATAAAAGGTAATTCACAAACGCTTTTAACGAATGTACATTATTCTTCTGACTGTTTGCACCTAGTCTGATACGGCAGCTAATTGTAATTTTACTGAAAAGCCAAGCAATTAGCCAGAACATTTAACTGTGAATGCAAATATAAACTCCTACAATGGGATGAATGGGATGATATTAACATTTTGTGACACGATTATCACGGCCAAAATAATTGCGAATAACAATAACATCATGACAATTAAAATTGCTGACGGTTTGAAAATATAAGTTCTATGTTTAAACAGCTATTATAGAATTGTACTTAAATGATATAAATGAAAACAGTGATGATTTAGAAGAGAACATCATGGATAAGTAGTTTTTTTTTGGTTTTTTTCTGCACAATCTGCTGATAAAAAGGCAATTATCACGATTAAACAAAATGTAGCACAAACGATCTATTTTAATTTTTTTTGGGTGCTAAACGATATTACTGTGTATTGTCCCATCTCTACCACTAGGTTTTCATTTTTTAAAGACAGATATTTGCGGTGTTTTTGATTTGTTAACTGTGACAAATCAGCCTTGTTTTGTAGTTTAACATTGCAAGTTTTCATCTCAGACAAAACATCTCAACCAAACTTTGAGCACCACAGCTTTAGGTGCGATTACAGAGTGTAGGACCAGCTAAATTGTTTTGCGGTGTTGGATCTTATTGGAGGCAAAGGCCAACACTAAAAACAATACAGTAAATCTATAGTACAGTTAATACACAGCAATGCAATAACAGATTTTTCTTTTCAGGGCAAATCTTCTGGCACCAGTTAAATGCACTTCATTATCAGGCATCAAAATTAATTAAAAAGTGTCAACGTTTTATATATAACTTCCTTCGTGTAGCTGGCAGCCGTTCTGGGCAAATGCCTAAAGCCAATTTAATCAACAACAACAGCTTATTTAAGATCAAATTAATGAGTTTTCTAAGCCTCAATCACAAGTATTTTATCCCACGTCTGATTTACATTTAGTTTTAATGGGATGTGGAGTAATTAGTGTTCGTATCTGACTGTATACATTCATATATACGTACACTTTTCACTTATGAGTCTTTTATGAGTTGCAGTAGCAGCTCGTATTTGTTTTGTAGCAGTAGTTCGTAGTAGACGGTTTTGTGTACTATTCAGCCTTACAAACTTGTGGCTCCTTATTTATTATGTATTTATTTACTTTGTTGGGTTGGTTGTTGACAATTATAACTAACTTATAATTATATCTTTATTACTTGTTTTATCATTTAATTTTATGTTTCAAAAACGACTTGAACCACACTTTGCACTTCATTCTATGTTCGGTTTAAAGGGAAGTTTACCTGTTATGTAATAGCCTATGTAAATGTTTTAAATTAACAAACCCGCCACCAGGTCAAGTTACAGGTCAGCGCTGCGGAGAGGCAAGCCCGCTTTCAGTGAGAATGTGTGTTTTTTTGAGGTATTTTCTAACCAGAAACACACATGTAATGAAATGTATGCAAGCTAGATTTGTTTAAAGCCATAATTTGCAAAAAAAAGCTTCATGGGGACCATTTTCGGTCGCTGCCCCACACTACGGAACAACAGTTGCTTTTAAAGATAAGACAAGCTCAATCTCTGCCTGTTTTTAAATCACGTTTTAAAATTCATTGACTTTTAAGGCTGAGTTTTCTAGTGTAAACTCTGCCTTGTTTTTTTGCAGGTTTGACACTTGTCTTACGATGTTCTGAACAGCACTTTGGCCAGCTGTTACAAAGTGCTTTGATGAATTAAGTTGGCATGGACTGGTATTCCAGGCAAAGAAAAGTTACATAGTGCACCTTTAGCTCTGTGCGCCATGTCGTTTGTCCTACTGGAGCGGGGGGCGTGTGCAGATTACTCTCGCTGATCTATTCCGATGAATAGGTTACAGCCTCGACCTTGAGCACCGGTACATGTATTTTCGAATATGCGTCCGGTCTTCGTCCATCTCTACAGGCGGCTGGACGGAAGGCCCTCTCATAACGCCTCGCGCACCTCACGGACCACCCGGGCGACGATTTCGAACCGAAATGCGGCGATATCCTTTGTAGAGTCTATGGAAAAGATTCACAGTCGGAAACCAGGAGTATCTGTGCACCGTTTGACCACAATTACTGTTTTTCATGTAAGACTGCACCTACACTGAGCCAAGGACCGTGGTTTATGTAGTTCACTTTCTTTTAGGTTACATATCATGCCCCTGCATCCACAATGCCGCTTTAGGCCCAGGAGCAAAACCGGCTCTAATTGCAAAGTTTATTGATAATATTGTGAGAGTTTTACTTCTCTGAGTGGTTTTCTGACACAAATGTTTTCTTCGACTTGATCTTTAGCAGTATAACACTACTTGAGTAAAAGTGTAGGCTACTTTTCCCACTGTGAGTGAGTCTACACGTTATTAATTTGTGTTTCTTGCATCTCTCCTACAGATATGATTCCGTTTTTCTAATTTCTTGGGTCTATCCTTTTAAAATACCTGATTTAATGGTTTGTTTTGTCCAACTTATACATATAACAAATTATAAATGAAATGTGACGTTAAACCAATACTTTGACTCTGACGTAAGTGCAGTTTTTTTACCCACCTTTGTTACTCATTGTCATTGTATAGTAGTTTTAGTTATTAAGTCTTTGTTTCTGGATGAAGGGAGTGTGTTGCCGGGCAGTTCTCACATCTCGGTCTAAAATCTGACCTAAATACTTCAATGACAGGACTTTACTTTCACACTCTGTTATTGTTAGACAATATTAAATTATGATCCGTAAAGGACTGACACAGTAACAGACATCAGAAAAATGGAAATAATTACATTCAGACTTAATTTGGAAATGGACTCGTACTTTTCTGCGAATGGTTCTTTGAATGTTGGTGTGCCAATTGTGTTCTTTTTATTTTTGTTTTTGGCTCTTGGTGCGTTTTGTTACGTGTTTTATGTTTAATTGTCTTTAAAAATGAAATAAAATAAAATAAAGAATAAAAGAATAAAAAAATAATAATAATAATAATAATAAACAAAATAATAATAATAATAATAATAATAATAATAATAATACATTTTGATTTGTTAGTTCTTTACATTTTTCAGAAGCAGAAATAGCAAGGGAAATAACAAATCAAGTTCAAACCTGTGTTTCTAGACACTGAGAAAGAGCTCATTTGCAAAACCAGATGTGTGTGTGTGTTTGTGTGTGTGTGTGTGTGTGTGTATGTTTTTTTAAAGTTAAGTTAATTTGATCAAGAAGCATTTGGCTTTTGAAAACACTGCCAAACAAAAAGTAACTTGCAATGTGTGTGTGTGTGTTTTGTTTTTCCCAATGGCACTTCTCTGATCTAGCAAATAAACTCTTCAACTGCACTTTATAAACACCAGTAGAAAGTTACAGGTCAATAAAGCACTTGTAATGGTCATGTGTCACCGTCTTTAGCAGTAAAACATAATAACTGTGCAGTAAGTTCGAGCACATGTTATCACAAACGTAGAAATGGAAACTTAAAAGTGCACGTTGGAACTTTTCTGGGTTCAGAGTTTGCCACCTGCTTAACTCTATAAAGATGTTATTGCTTCATCTAAAATGTCTGTCAGGCATTAAACATAACTATCTTCGAGTAACAGATCAGATCTGTGATAAAGGCAAGCCTGCTCACAGTAAGAATACATGTTTTTAAAGATATTTTTGGGCAATAAAAACACCCATAACTGAAAAAAATAATTCATTTAAGTTTGAAGTTTCAAAATGTACATTCTTGCCTCTATGAATTTTGTCTTTCTGAGGTAGAAATACTAACTACTTTGCCACCAAACTATCATTTTGAGAGACTTTACAGTGAAAACACATGAGCGTTTATTGAGTGATACAGGTCAAAACTAACTCAAACCAACAATATTAAAATTACTCACTATTCGACTGGATCCGACCCTCGTTTTCCACCACACCTTTCCTGAAACAGCTTGGATCCATTTTATTTTTAGTCTCCGTGTTCCGTGCAGACACTGTCCCTCAAATATGCAAAGAAGATACACGCCTTTGTACGCCACAACACAACACAACACGGCTGCAAACTGCGACACACCCATCGAAAAGGCACCGTATCCTCCAAGGTTAACCATTAAACAGGAACTACAGCATTTTGCTTCAAAGAAAAAGAGTCCGTATATTATTTTTTGTGTGTTAATGGTGGCCCAAAGCTAAGTAATTTGATCAAGCTAAACGTGATACAGTAGAAATCCCTCTTGTTTGAAGTGGCTTTAGGTGTCAGGTGTTATCTAGGGCGGCAACTAACAATTATTTCACATTCACACCGGTTGTTATTTGGCAGTGGTGGACAGCAACAAAGTACGAAAGTAAAAAATACTGTCCATTTTGAGGTTACCGTACATTTTACAGTGGATACTTTTTACTTTTACTTCGCTACATTTGAGAGCAGATATCTGTACTTTCTACTCAGAGTCAGAAAAGGTTTCCCAAATTCCCAAATTCCCAAAATAGGAACTTGCTTCGTATTTTTTAATATATACAAGTATTTTTTTCTTTTTTAGCAAACAGAAATAGGATATACATGACCAGGGAATCTGCTTCTGATGACCAATAATCAGGACAATTATTCTTTAAGATTACATGTTGACGCTTTAATAGTTCTCATAATCTGTGTGAATTACTTTTACTTTTTATTATACTATTTTTTTTTTTTTGCTTAATTGATTCGTTGTTTAGAATGCCAAAGACATGAGAATTTGAGATATTTACAGATTTCGACACAGATAATGCCACTTACGGACATCAAAAACATCAAATGTACATGTTTTCCTGTGCGTTTTTGATGTAATTCATGCTCTATCAAAGTCATACTCTTGACTTGTTTTAGTATCATTGTCAGCATTTAAACTAACACTTAATTCTTTGCATTATGGCTGAATGATTTGTGATGTTTTTCTGATAAAACCTGTGATTTTTAGTTCAAAAAAACATTTCAGACGAGTCAAAGTCCAGAGGAAGACTGAAACATGAACTGCTAAAATAATACAAGACTCAAACTGCATTTCAGGACACGCGTAGCAGGTTTCACGCATAACACGACTGGATGGTTTGTTATTGCTAGAACATCGTGTTACTTAAATAATAACAGCCGAATTGCTATTTGCCAATCACAATTTAAGGATTATTCATGACACAAACAACAGTAAAATACGTAAAGTTAATCAGTTAAGAATACACTTAAATGATTATCATGCAGCTATAAAAGCTTTTTTTATTCTTTTTTTTTTTTTGCTCCTGAAATTGTCACTTTTTTATGTTTTAGTTTGTACGATTATTTTGCGAGCTGATTAATCCCGACTATCGATTAACAGCATAATCTTCACATCCCTAGTTT